>JAKLND010000169.1:0-43037 GCA_022813125.1 Septoriella neoarundinis | reverse complement strand
ATTCTGGCGAATTCGGGTCGGCGAAGGGGTCCGGTAGACCGAAGTGAGTGTCGTCAAGAGTGAAGTTCTTGATAAGCGAGCCGAACGTACGACCTGGTAGAGACACGGGAACGGTGATATCTTTCATCAGATCCGTCACCCACTGGGGAGTGTCTTCCGATGGCGAGTCTGACCCTTGGACGTAGATTGTAGTGTCCTTGCCACGCATATACTTTCCAATGATGGCATCCAAAGGCGATTCATGCGAGCCAGGACAGGCTTGGATGAAGTTGTCTGGCAGCTGCCGAACAGTTCCTGTGACGTTCAGTTCAACGTCGTGCTGCGGACGGATGTGGATGTTGTGGGTGAGCGCATCGGCAAGCATAATGTAAGGCTCGTTCTTTTGGCAGTTGTCGACCAGAATGCCGAACCCAAGAGGTGGGATGGTGAAGTCGACCGGATACTTGTTCTCCACAAGCAGCGCCACATCAGCAGCCATTCCCTTGCCAGTCGGGATTTCGACTTCGCGGAAGTTGAGCTTCTCAATTTTGTATCGTGGAATAGTCGGGATGTCGTTATTGGCAAACGTGATCTCCTGCTCGATCAATTGCTTTCCTAGGCTGAAGATTCCAGACTTCAGCGGCACGTTTGCCTTCCCCAGGACACGCAGCTGGCCCAGCCGGCCGTCAATCCAGTCTTTGGCGATTCTCCTAATCCCATCCACATCGCCTGGTTGAAGGTCGCTCAGGAAGTCAACGTGTGTCTTGTGGCCGTTGCGAATGCTGACTATGATGGGAGGTACTTCGGCCGTGCCCAGCACAACATTTCCGTACTCCGGTAGCGACACTTCGACGTCGCTCTCTCCGGTCTTGATCTCGCTCGCAAACCATGTCGCAATCCGACCCATATTTCGAACGTTCTTCTGCTCTACTTTGGATGCATCTAGCATAAAGTCGCCTTGTACTCGCGCCTTCACTCCATCAGCCGTGAATGAGTCTATCGACAGGCTCGTCGGCTCGAATACGACGGCCTGCTGCGCGTATTTCTCCACAATGGAGGGTGTAATAAATGCGAACACCATAATCAACACGGCCAGCACGCATAGCAGCAACAGCGCCAAAAGACTGGGCCATCGTCGCTTTGAGCTCTTCAGGTCGCCGCTGCTTCGTCGGCTGAGCGCGCGGAGGAGGCCGGATGCGCTGTGCTCTCGTTGGGGCTGACTTTGATCGGGTGCTTCGAAAGGTGTGTTTCCTAAAAGGAGTGGAGTCTGTTCCGATGCGGGCTCAGCCTCTACATCTTCGCGTACGGGGTCTCGCCCACGGGTGGCCTCTTCGGAGGCATTGGTAGCCATCGTGGTGGTCTATAGTCGGGTGGGTCGGATCGAATTGGGTGGTATTGCGCTTTGCGATTACTTGGGCTTCAACGTCTCGTGCATTGTCCCTCCAGGTAATAAAGCGATGCGATGAAGCGTGAGAAGTGAACGTTGGTGAAGGAGGGAGCGAACAGGCACCGATGATGCGGCAGATAGACGTGCTCGGCGCGGACAGGGCGGGCCAGTGGCTGCGCTCGCTGCGATCGCTGACGTCCGCTTTGGGAAGCCGGGGAAGTGGGGAGAGCACTGGCCAAGTCAGAATAATAAGGGTCGAGGTCGGCGAAGTCGGTCAATAATTCGAGCTTCAGACCTGACTAACAATCAACCTGACTCACGCACAAGACGGTTAAGACCCAGTATATCAAGCCATTGGCCTGTCAGGCACATCTTCGAGACCTCATACATACTACACAGGATCAATTGACCATTTAAACTCCCGTCATGGCTGCCGCACGCCTTCTTCGTCCTTCCCAGAACTGCCTCCGAGCTCTCAACCGAACACCTGCAACCCGTTCATACACCACCTCCGCCTCAGGAACGCCTCAGACCTCGCCCTTCGCACCGCGCCACCTTCTCTCCATTGCCGACCTCTCTCCCCAAGAGCTCACCACCCTCGTCCGCAATGCCTCCGCCCACAAAATTGCGGCGAAATCCAACAGCCTGTCCAGCGACTTCAAGTCCTCGATGGCCGGCCAAACCGTCGCCATGACCTTCTCGAAACGCTCGACCCGCACGCGCGTCTCGACCGAAGCAGCGGTAGCCATGATGGGCGGACACCCCATGTTCCTGGGCTCGCAAGACATCCAGCTGGGCGTCAACGAGTCCCTATACGACACCTCCGTCGTCATCTCGAGCATGGTATCGTGCATCGTCGCGCGCGTGAACGGGCACAGCGACGTCGCGGACCTGGCCAAGCACAGCTCCGTTCCCGTCATCAACGCGCTGTCCGACCTCTACCATCCGCTACAGACGATCGCCGACTTCCTGACCGTTCACGAAGCCTTCCCCACGACGCAGACGAGCAACGCCGCCTCGCTCGGCCTCGAGGGCATGAAGATCGCCTGGGTCGGCGACGCGAACAACGTGCTGTACGACCTCGCAATCGGCGCGCAGAAGCTCGGCGTCGAGATCTCCGTCGCGACGCCCAAAGGCTATGAGATCCCTGGTTTCATGCGCGAGGTCATCAACGGCTCGTCACCGACCGGCAAGCCGACTCTGACCGAGACGAACGTGCCGGAAGAGGCCGTGAAGAACGCGGACATCATCGTGACGGACACGTGGGTGTCGATGGGCCAGGAGGAGGAGAAGGCGAAGCGCCTGCGCGACTTCGCGGGCTTCCAAGTGACGAAGGAGCTGGCGCAGCGGGGCGGCGCGCGCGAGAACTGGGCGTTCATGCATTGCCTGCCGCGCAAGCCGGAGGAGGTCAGCGACGAGGTGTTCTACTCTCCGGCCAGCTTGGTGTTCCAGGAGGCGGAGAACAGGCTGTGGGCGGTACTGAGTGCGTTTGAGGGCTTTGTGGTCAACAAGGGCAAGTTTGTCTAGGTCATGTATGTATGAACAATAGAAAGTAATAATGTGCGCGATGACAGGCTGTAATTGAAACAATGTGTCTGAGTTTTCGTGGTACATGGGGGGGTTCGGGGCTGCGAAGCTACTACAAGGTGGCTCCCTGGCCTGGATTACGCCGAGAACGCAGGAACGCTTCGAAAATGGTGCGTAGATACCGCAAAGCGATGGATGACAAAGAAGAGTAGAAGACTTTATATCAACTCGCTTAGCCAGGGGGCAGGGTGCTCTGGTCGACAACGTCCTCGGCGTCCTTCTCCTCGATCTCGCTCGGGCCGTGAAGAGGCGAGCGGGGAAGAGCCATGAGACCTGGAGGGGGTTATCAGTATGTGTGATTCGACAATAGCAGAGTGACTGAGATTTGAAGATTACTCACCCGTCCTTGCACTCTCCAGAATACCGAAGGGAGCGATAAGCTTCATGAAGCTGTCAATCCTCGTGGGCTTGGCAGAGACCTCGACAATGCAGTTGTTGGTGCTGATGTCCAGGACCTTGCCGCCGAATTGGTGGGTCAAATGTGTGATGTGCTCCAAGTGCTGGTTCTTGAGACGCAAGGCCTCGGAAGGCGCCAGGTTGCGCGGGTGATAGTCCACCATCTGGGCGCTCTGGTGAGCCTCGAGCTGCTCGGGCGTCATGTCCTCCGTCGCGAGAGAGTTGTGGTAGGCATCGGCGTCGGTCATCTCGCGGTGGTGGGCGAGCAGCTCCTCAAAGTACTCGGGGCCGAGGATGGAGATCTTCGCGAGAAGAAGCTCACGCTGCACAAGCGGCGCTGAGGTGTAGTCCAACACAGCCCAGACGGGGACGAGATCCTCCAGCTGGCGGCGGGCCTGCTCGACAACGCCATCCTGGCCCTGCAGCACGATGGTCATGCGCGAGAGGTCGGCAACTTCGGTCGAGCAGACGACGAGTGAGTCAATGTTGAAGCCGCGCGCGGCGAGAATACCGGAAACGCGCGACAGCACACCAGGCTCGTTCTGGACCAGGCAGTTCAACACATGGCGATGGCGCGGAGACTGCGAGGGTAGCGGTGTTTCGTAAAGGATGCTCGAGACGGCGGCGGCAGGCGAGACGCTGGGAGGCTGCGGCGCGGCGGGCAGAGGTTGAATGCGACGGTGCAGGGCCTTGTAGGCAATGGCAGAGGTTGAGGACGACTGGCGGGTCTGGCGGAGGGCGGGCGCAAAGGCCTGTCTCGGCGTGCTCTGGCAGAGCGAGGCATCGGCCTGCAGGCCTCGGAGGGCGCGCAGCGATCGTCTTGAAGCCATTGGGGTGGTGGGAGTGAGCTTGGAGGACTCACTCTCGCGATTGCGTATGAGTAGACGGTCTTGCTCAGCAGCTTTTCGAGCTCCGCTGTCGGCTCTCGACCTCGGCGCACAGACAGCGGGACGATGCGTCGCGGATCTGGGGTAGCCGCGCTCGTGGCTGCGAGGCTGGTCGGGAAGGCGAGGAAGGCAGGCCGACGCTAGAATCTTTGCCCGACCAGCATCAATGCCGAAGCCTGTCACTACTGCTGCCACTGCTCCTCGACCTCCCCTCGTGCAACACCTACACCGCGAACAGACCTGCCAACCATGAGCGACGAACCGCGCAAGCGCTCGCGCTTCGACCAGGCCGAGCCCGACCCTCCGCGCCGCAGCAAGTTCGACCGCCGCTCGCGCTCCCCGCCAAAGCGTGACAGTGAAGCTGCTACACGTAGTCGCAGCCCAGTCGCGAAGAGCGTCGAGGGATCGGGACCCAAGAGGGACGCGGCAGCTGCGGCAGCTGAAGCCGCGGCGCGTATCAACGCCCAGCTGAGCCAGAAGAAGGCGCCGCAGCATGTCGATGTCCCGCCGATTCGTGCAGTATGGCCCGGACCTCACCACCGAGTGAAGTGAACTGAAGTGAACGACGCGCTGACAAGATTCCTCCAGACAAACTCTCCCAGTGTCGCCCCGGGCTCTGCAAAGTCGCCCTCCGCTGCCGCCGAAAGTGGTACCCTCAACGTTGAGATCTACCAGCAAGATGGTGACTACATTAAAGACATCGAGGTCAACGACCTGCGTAACCGCTACACCCTGACCAAAGGCAGCACTCAGAAGATGGTAAATACACACTCTTGCACCTCTGATCCACTGATGCTTCCAGGCCCTGCCTGCCCTCCCTTCCAATCCCGCACAATCACATTCATCCATGGGTTTGTGTCCAACGTTTGGGGAGAAATGTCATATGCTCACTTCTAGTCATGAAGCAGCCGCCGATCGCGCGCTCCATTTGCATAAGCTGACCTCGTGGCATCTAGATCAAAGAAGAGACTGGCGCTGGTACGCTTCCGCCCATGACCGATTTATTGATTTGCATAGGACACGGCTTGCTCACATGTTTCAAGATGTCACGACCAGAGGAAACTATTACCCGGACAAGAAGATGGCTACCCCTGCGGTAAGTGGAGTGTGCCAAGTGGTAGCTGATTAGCATGCGCTCATCCTGTCTAGAACCCTCCGCTCTACCTTCATGTCACCAGCACGTCGAAGGAAGGCCTCGAACTCGCTGTTCAGAAGATCGAAGAGATGATGAAGCAAGAGCTTCCGAATCTCATTGACGAACGCCGATTCCGTCGCCCACGCGAAGCCGAGCCGCAGGTTGAGCGCGACCACCTCGGTCGTCGCAAGTGGCCGGAGGAGCGCATTCCGATCGACCTCGAACCCATCCCCGGATTCAACCTCCGCGCGCAAGTGGTTGGTGCTGGAGGCTCCTACGTCAAGCACATCCAGCAAGAGACAAGATGCAGAGTTCAGATCAAGGGAAGAGGAAGTGGTTTCAAGGAACACGATACTGGAATCGAGAGTGATGAGCAGATGTACCTGCATGTCGCGTGAGTGTCATTTTGCCTGTGCGTACACGTCTGAGCATACACTAATAATACGCAGCGGCCCCGATCCTGCTGAAGTCGAAAACGCCAAGCAGATGTGCCTCTCACTACTCGACTCGGTCAAAGAATCTTACGCAGCCTTCAAGGAGCGTCCTCCCCGCGGTGGAGGTGGCTACGGCGGAGGTTATGGCAGCGAGGAGCGCGGCGGCTATGGCGGCCGTGGACGTGATCGCGACAACGGGTCCTACGGTGGCGGTTCCAGCTACGGTGGAGGACAGTCCTACGGCGGAGGAAGCTCCTACGGTGGTGGCTACGGAACGCAGACTCCCGGCGGCTACGGTGGCGGCGCCCAGTCTCCTCCCGCCGCGGCAGCCGCTGCAGCATCAGCCGCGCAACCTGCTGCCGGCGCCGCCATGACGCCTGAGCAACAGCAGCTCAACGCCGCCTGGGCAACCTACTACGCACAGAACCCGCAGGAAGACCCGTACGCGGCGTACGGTGGTTTTGCTGCTGTGATGGCCGCATACGGCGGTATGGGCGGCGCCCCTCAGGCGGGCCAGTCCCAGCAACAGCAGTACGCCGACTACTACCAGAGCCAGATGGCGCAGGCCGGCACTCCGACGCAGAATGGTGGTGGTGCCCCGCCGCCTCCGCCTCCTGACGACAGCTCTGCTCCTCCCCCTCCGCCGCCTGGTGGTCCCCCTGGAGCGGGCGGGTACAGTCATGTAAGTCACTTGGCTAAGTCGGTTGATGATCTTGTGCGCTGACTTTCATACAGGTTCCGCCGCCACCTGGCATGTAATGGGCGAGCTTTGGCTTTGTGGTGGCAGGAGTGTTTGTCAGCGGGTGCATAGGATCAAAGTATGCGCTGATCATGACTGGGGAGGTAGTGTTTTATACGTTTGAAAATGCAAGAGACGTGAATGCGAACACAGCGTGGGCTCCCAATGGTGCCATATGTTTTGTCGGGATTGCTGCGTTTGAGATAATATATGACAGTAATTTCGAGAAGTGACGAGCCTACTTTTCAAAGATATGTCCATCTCTGGATTTGCAAGAGCTTTGATTTTCGTTGCAAACAATTCCAACTCAGGGCAATACCTCCTCAATGCTAAAATTCCGAAGGAGGCCTTCACAGTCTCAATTTGCTCTCGAACTGATCCCCTCCACTATTCTCTGTAGAATTGTGTTTCACAATCGCTACTCTGGACAACCCCTTAAGCAATCGCAGCAGAGAACATGTCGGCAGGGTTAGGGTTGGAGTTTAACTTCAGATCAGATAAGATCCAAATTCTCCACACCTTCGCCGCAAGCACCGAGACTTTTCTTGCAAGCCGCCGCTCCATCGCGATTCTCAAGCTCTGGGACCACACTACGCCGCACACTCAGAGCGCGGCCCGAACGACTCAACCTTCTGCCCGCGACTCGTTCGCAAACCAGAAGCACCCTTTCAAAATGGCCACCGCCACAACAAGCCCCCCGGCCTCAGGCCCCTTCCTCAGCACCCTCAGCACCTCCCCCGCCTCTTTCCTGCAGCCCACCCTCCCCCTGCACACCGACACGCTAGCCTACCTAAAGCACGCGCTGGACCCCGTGGCGCTGGACGTCAGCGCCGCGCAGCAGGCGCGGCTGCACGAGGCGCGCAAGAAGCGCAAGCGCGGCGAGGCCGTCGACGAGGAGGACGTGCTGCGCTTGAAGCAGGTGCACACTCGGGGATTTGGGGCGCAGCAGGTTTGGGAGCAGGTTAGGAGGGTTGTGGAGGCGGTGGGGAGGGAGGTTGAGGGCGCTGTGGAGCTGGCGGAAGCGAGAGAGGAGGGTGGGGATGAGGATGGGGAGAGTGAGAGTGAGCTTGGGGAGGAGGGGGTTGATTGGACTTATGAGGGGGATGATGTTGATGGAGAGGATGGGGACAAGGGGAGCGAGGAGGAGGATGAGGAGATGGGTGACATGGACGACATGCAGGACGACTATGAGGAGGACGATGATATCGATATGGGCAATGAGGATTTCGGTGAGGATGAGGACCGCGAGGAGCCTGTGGAGGACTTTGTTGAAGACAAGTTTGGGCTGAACGATGGCTTCTTCTCGATCGATCAGTTCAACAAGCAATCTGAGTTCATGGAGCAGCAGGATGCTCGTGGCGAGGACGATGCTGCTAGCGACGAAGAAGACATCGATTGGGATGCGGATCCATCTGCGATGGCACAGGGTGCTGATGGCGCCGAAGGTGTCGCAGACGCGGAATCTGACGAAGACGAGGAGGACGGCCCGACCTTCGGTGACCCCGACGCACCGAGTGAGGACGAGGACGAGGAACTCGAGGGCGGTGAAATGGATCTCGGTGGCATGGGAAACACCAACAACGTCATGTACGCCGACTTCTTCGCGCCGCCTGCTCAGAAGCAGAGAAAGAATAAGAAGGGACGACCGAACCCACACAACTTCCCTGCGAAGTCGGCAGCGAAGGACGATGAGAACGAAGACGGCAAGGACGATGACATGAACCGCACCATGGAGGCCGTTCACCGCGATCTGTTCGAAGACGAATCTGAGGAGGAGGATGAGCATGACCAGGAAGATCTCGACCCTGCAGACCCTCGCTCACGACGTTCAGCACATGAGCGTAGGAGGGCTGCTCTCCAAGAGGAAATTCGCAAGCTTGAAGCCGCCAACGTTGCAAAGAGAGAATGGACATTGTCTGGTGAGGCAAGAGCGGCCGACCGACCTATGAACTCTCTGCTCGAGGAGGATCTTGACTTCGAGCGAGCCGGCAAGCCCGTGCCTGTGATCACCGCCGAGATCAGTGAGAGCCTCGAGGAGCTCATCAAGCGCCGCATTCTCGCGCACGACTTCCAAGATATCATCCGCCGACGCCCTGACGACCTTGCTACTGGAAACGGCCGCAGAGGTCAGCTCGACTTCGAACTCGACAACAATAAGAGCAAGAAGGGCCTCGCCGAGGAGTACGAGGAGGAGCACCTCCGCAATACCGACCCCAACTTCGTCGACGCGAAAGACGAAAAGCAGGCCAAGGAGGAGAAGGAGATCGAGGCGCTCTGGCGCGAAGTCTCGGCCAACCTCGACAGCCTCAGCTCGTGGCACTTCAAGCCCAAGCGCCCCGAAGCACAGCTCGACATCCGCGTCGACGCTCCCACTATTACGATGGAAGACGCCAGGCCTAATGCTGGTGGCGAAGTCGCCGGTGCCAGCCAGCTCGCACCACAGGAGATCTACAAGGCTGGCGAGGCAGCCAAGGGCAACGGCGCGGAAGTCGTGGGCAAGAGCGGCCTACCTGCTGGTCGCGAGGAGCTCACTAGGGAAGAGAAGAAGCGCAGGCGGAATCGCGAGAAGGAAAGGAGCCGCAAGGCTGGTGCCAACGCGCCGGCCAAGCCGGAGAGCAAGGGCAAGAAGGACAAGAAGGACATGCTGGGCGACCTCAAGAGAGGTGGTGTTAAGGTCATTGGCAACAAGGGCGAAATGAAGGATGTGGAGGGCAACAAAGTCCGGTCAGCAGACGGTGGTTCGCAGGGAGCGTCGAGGTTCAAGCTGTAAAAAGTGTAAGGTGGTTTAGCTTTCGCGTAGCAATGCTATGTTGCGTGTGTATCAGTTTCAAGGTTCTGTCCAGTCTGCCTCCAACACTTGCAGTTTTCGAGAGTCTTTTTGCTCGCACATGTCAATTTCGAGAAGGCCCAGCTCCAATAACACGTGCTCGACGAATGGAGGTGTAACAATATGCCTGAGGCTGATCAGCAGCGCTATCACATGCTCGCGCTCATGCATGAGGTCTGGTGCGCGGGCGCCAGTGACGCAGCTTTGTGGGGAAGGAAGGCAGGCGCGACCCAATGCTCCTGCCTCTATAGCGCCCTCCGCATATCGCCTCGATCGCCCGCTGCCTCAACTTCTGTACACACACTCTGCACTGACACTGCGTACATCCGCAATCAGTGAGAAACACTCAGACCACTTGACCACTTGACCGCTGCTGCTGCTGCTGCGAGATTTACTACCACGAACGAGCTTGCTTACTGACCTCACCTTCCTCAGGCACCTCCCCGCGGCTACGAGACTCGCCTCGCCTCCCGACAGGCGAGTCTCCACGGCCAAGACCCCGCCGATCGAGGCCTCACCACCTCGACGGCGGCACGTGGAGCTGTAGCAGCACCCCGGAGACCTCACCAGCGCAAGAGCAAGACACGACACCTCTTCGACTGGCGATACTAGAGGCGTGAAGGGCCGTCCTCGCTTCCACCTACCCAGACCAGCATATCAGCGCAGTCCACCTAGCGACTGACCACAAGAGCGAGTCCCACCAGGCTTCATGGAGCGCCTCTTAAGGCCGCTCCATTGAAGGCCTTTACGACACCACAGTGACCATGCCGGACGAGGGCAGCAACACCGGGACAAACCGTGGCAGCAGCATCTTCGCGATCCACCTTAATAAAGACGCAAAGCTCTTCGCTAAAAAATACCGCACCGAAATCTCCGCGTCCAGCAGCAGCGTGCTTAGTACGTTCGTTGCGTTCCCGCTGGATTTTGCAAAGAGTCGCATGCAGAGTTATGACAGCACCTTCACGTCCACCGTGAGAGATGCCTACAAAGCCGAAGGGTTGCGTGCATTCTGGAGAGGTGTGCTACCACCAATGATCTCCGTGACTGTCGTAAGAACAATCAGCTTCAGTCTTTACCAGAGAGCCAAATACGCGGCGGATAAAAGCATCACCAAGCTTACCGGCAAGAGTCCTCTGGCCCTCGCAAACGCTCCAAACAGCTACCCAAACCTGTACACACTCAGTTGCTTTGGATCCGCTGGTGCTGTCGCGGGTGCATTCATTACCACGATCTCATGCCCTTTCGAGCTGACGAAACTCAACGAGCAGCTTGCTGGCAAGATGCTGCGCGAGGCGAACCTCGCCAAGGAAGCTGCGCTCAAAGCTGGAAAGCCGCCGCCTCCACCGCCAGCCGTCGACTTGCACAAGACTGGCTCCTTGCACACCGCGCGTCGCCTGATCAACGAGCGCGGAATTTCTGGCCTCTATTCTGGATATCGCCTACACCTGCTTCGCGACACCATCGGCACCGCGATCTACTTCATGACGTATGAGAGCGCCAAGCAGCTCCTCGCCAACGCGCGCGGCCGCGAGCCGACGAGTCCCTACGCCGTCGTCGTCGCCGGAGGCCTATGTGGTATTGTCTCATGGGCCTGTATATATCCGGTGGACGTGGCAAAGACGCTGTACCAGAAGGCGCTGCTCACGGCCGGCGCGGAGAAGGTGGTGCGCCCACCGATTCAGTTCTTCGCGTTCGGTTCGTACAGAGGTAAGTTGAACCAGCCCACCCCGGTGTCGTCGCGCCCAGCGCGAACGGCGTCGCGTTCCGGTTGCGAGAAAAGAGTCTCACACACTGATCCGGCATTCAGCAGGTCTCGGCGTTTCGGTGCTCCGCTCGTGCGTCGTCAACATGATCTTCTTCAGCAACTTCGAGATGATGAAGAAGCGCATCAACGTGTTGGATGTCGACAAGGACGACGAGTAGGGCAGTACGTAGTTTAATAACCAATGCATCGGCTTAAATGCCGATTTCACGACGCACAAAGCGTGTTGATTGACAGTGCGCGTGATGATGGTTGCTCCGTGAAAACGGGGAGAGGGGTGAACCCGAACTGATCATTCACACCTCGTGCACAATGTATCGGCTCGCCGACTGAATAGGAGCGTGATGGTAGCTGCTCGGTGGAAAACGAGGAAGGACTGATACTAACCCGAAGTTTGACATGTACTTTTCACCCTTGACCATGATTACCATTAACGATACGCATCAAGGTAGTAGCTCAACACGCGCGGAGAAACGCATAAACCCAACAACACACCTGACTACTCAACAAGATCTTGAAGCACGACGACTGACCATACGCATGATAATAGCAGCGCAGCGCGCGCGGAGGAGAGGTCGAAACAACATGATGATCAGTACCCTTCCTACGGCATGCATACCAGCACAGCGGGCGATGAACACGGAACGCGACGGTAGCTGCTCGATTTGAACGGAGGAAGGTCTCGCTTCACGTGATCAGGGACCCGCTCTCTACCGCGAACCGGTAGGATGAACCACAACAGCCGCGAACCCGACCCTTTGGAGGCGCCCCTAGGCCTTTCATGACGCAGCAGCCGAGTGGTCCATCTATCGACTCCACAAAGACACAAGAGCGTGGAGATGCCGCGGGTGCGGTATTGAGCGATGGGAAACACTGGCCGCTGGACAAGTTCGAAACTGCTACGGCCAAGGCCCTACGCTTCCCTTGACCAACAATTCTTCGATTTCGCCTCGCTTAGGAAGGACCGTAGCGTATTGTCTGGAATTGACTCCGCGGGCAAGGGGAAAGGCGTCAACTCAGCCTAATCATGGCGACGAGGCGGCTTGAACGGCAGGTCAGCACGGGTTTTGATAAGCCGCGTGATGATGCCTGGACGGGAGGTCCTTCAGTCGCAGGATGGTCTCTCGGGACGGATGGGAATTGCACATAAACACGGAGAATGAAACCAAAGCAATGCTGTATCGAAGCCTATATTTCTACCTGGCTCCAATGCTTTCGCGCAAAAGGAGTGTGTATAGTTGGTCCAACCACCAAAAGCAAAAGCCAAAAGGTGTGCTGACCTGGAGCCCCTGACCTCAGCCATCCTACATCAGAAGTTGGATTCGATGCGGGAGTGATAGGAAATGCCATGTTGGGCCCTCGGTGTTGAAATGGAGAGCGACCCGGCAAAAGGATCTCTCCAGGTCATTTCATCACTCATGCTTGTTATGAAGCACTTTTTCCGAGCCGACCGCTCGCAGCCCACTTTTCTCGAAAGGTTGAACTCTCTCAAAGTCACTCTCCCAAAGACGAGAAACGCCCCGACGGCTTAAGCCATCGAGCTCTTGTCGTCCTCCGTAACGCTTCCAGCATCCGCCTGCCTGCGCACGGCGCGCTTGCGAGCCATGCGGCGCTTGATCGCCTTCCAGGTCTCAACGAGCGAAACGAAGCACACCACGCTGCCAGCGACGAGACCCCACTCCCACGTCAGCGGCATGTGCCTGAAAACAACCTTGTTGATGACCGGGATGTAGATAATGGGGAACGGGGTGCAAACACCCACGCAGACGGCGTAGAACAGAAATTTATTCTTGAGCAAGGTGTTGAAGACGGAGAAGGTGCTGGGGTCCTCCTCGGGGTACATGTTGAACAGGCTGCGGTTGAGGTGCTTGGCCTCCCAGGCCATGATGCTGAGCAGGACGGTGAGGATGCTGTAGGCCGTGCCGCGGGCGCGGAAGGGCAGGTCGCAGGAGCTGTTGTAGCTGTGGTTGCAGTCGAGGCCGAGGTCGCCGTCGCCGACGCCGTAGGCGACGATCACGAAGCTGATCAGGCACAGGCTGCCCATGCAGGTGCCGTAGATGAATTTGTCGACGATGAGTTCCTTTGTGAAGACGCCGGCGCGCAGGGAGTGGGGCGGGCGGGACATGACGTCGGAGGAGGCTTCTTCGAGGCCGAGGCCGATGGCGAGGAAGGAGGAGGTGATGAGGTTGGCGAAGAGGATTTCGAGGGGGGAGAGCGGGAAGGCGGAGACGCCATTCGAGTCCTTGAAGGCGAGACCGATGAGGAGAAGGACGACTTGGGCGATGTTGGAGATGAGAAGGTGGAGAAGGAACTGGGTACATGTTAGTGTGAGTAAGGTGATAGCAATGCTGATCGATCATACCTTCTGGATATTGTCGAACAGCCTACGACCTTCACGGATAGCGGAAACGATGGAAGCGAAATTATCGTCAGTGAGCACCATATCGGCAGCTTCTTTACTGACGTCGCTTCCGTTGAGACCCATGGCCACACCCACATCAGCGCCTTTCAACGCTGGCGAGTCGTTGACACCGTCACCAGTCATGACACAGTATTTGCCTCTGCGGTGAAGGGTGTCGAGCATGCGAAGCTTCGTGGTTGGACTGCATCGAGCAACGACCAAGGGTAGAACTGCAAGCTCGTCAAGCTGGGTGTCGCTCAAGGCATCGAACTCCGGCGCCGTCATGACAGCCGACGGGAGGTTCGAGCCCGGAACGTGAGGACCAAGGATACCAATTTCTCGGGCGATGGTAGTGGCCGTCTTCAAGTGGTCGCCTGTCAACATGTGGACAGTGATACCCGCTGCCTGGCACTGTTTGATGGCGCCGGCAGACTCCAAGCGAGGCGGGTCGTAGAGACCGACGAGACCGACGAAGGCGAGCTTCTGTTCAACGAAGTTACGGTCCTTGGAGGCTTCACGATCGGACGAGGCGAGGGTTCTGCGGGCAAGACACAGCACGCGGAGGCCGAGAGAGGCCATTGCATCTGCCTGGGCATTGATGCCCTTTTTGGCGACGGCGTCTAGAGATTCGATGAGAGGTAGGATGACTTCTGTGGCGCCCTTGGTGAAGCAAGAAAGTTCTGAGTCGGCTTGTGTTTCATAAACGACAGTCATGCGCTTCACGGAAGAGTCGAATCCATGCTCGGCAACGAGGTTGTAGCCTTGCTCCGAAAGGACGGCCGCCTTGCTTTGACCGACACGCATAGCCATAACCTGGAGAGCGATCTCAGTGGGCTCGCCAGTGGCGGACCACGCGCCGGCTGTACCATCGCCTTCTTTAGGTGGGAAGACAGAGGCTAGGTTGCAGACTGAGATTGTTTGGAAGAAGTCGGAGACATTGGCGTCCCAGGAGATGCGCTCCTGCTCAAGTTTGACGCCGTCCATAATGACTTGGCCGGAGGTCGGGTCAAATGGACTAGTCTCGTTCTCGACAGTCAGAGTCCGGCCGTCTGCAAGATACGCTTTGCGGGCAAGCATTTTGCCCTGCGTCAACGTGCCCGTTTTGTCGGAACAAATAGAGGTTACGCCCCCGATAGCTTCAAGAGCACCCATCTTGCGGACGATGACGTTGCCGCGTGCCATTGCTTTACTGCCAACGGCCATCGTGATCGTGAGGACAGCAATGAGAGATTCTGGGATGACGGCCACAGCGACACAGATACCATAGATGAGGGTCTCGCCATCGATGTCCCACAGAGCCGTGGAGAAGACGATGATGGCGAGGAGAATGGCGAGACCAAAGAGCAGTAGACCAAAGTATGAGAGCTTCACTTGGAGAGGAGTGCCAACAAGACCAAGGGCATTCTTGATGGAGTACAAGACACGTTTGCCGGCTCTAACGAAAAAGTTTCCGTCGGTAGTCTGCTTCTTGTCACGAAGAAGCAAGGCGATTTTTCCGATCTCGGTAGACATGCCTGTGGCGATGACCACACCTGATCCTCTACCGCGAGTGACAGTTGTGGAGGAGTAGGCGATGTTGTGTCGGTCTCCTAGAGGTGCGGAAACCTCGTCGATGATGCCGTCAGCGCCCTTGCTACATGGCTTCGATTCTCCGGTAAGGAGAGCCTCATCTGTGGCAAGGTTGGTGCTGGTACAGAGACGGAGATCTGCCGAAACGATATCGCCGACAGATAGCTGAACGATATCACCAGGAACCAGTTCATCAGCCTTCACTGTAGAGATTGTGCCATCGTCACGAACGACCTTGCAGACAGGGGCGGCCATCGCTTGCAGAGACTGAATGGTCTGTTCGGCACGGTAGTCTTGCCAGAAGCCGACGACGATGTTCAGGACGATGACAGCAGTGATCACACCGCCTTCAATGAAGTCGAGTGTGGCATAACTGAGGACCATAGCAATCACGAGGACAAGCGTCAAGCTGTTAGAGACCTGGCGGACGAGGATGTTCCACCAGGTGACGGCGCCCGAGGCCTCGAGCTTGTTGCGACCATATTTCTCACGACGCGTGGATGCTTCGTGGGTAGTCAAACCAGCTCTGATGTTGTGTTAGCAACGTATTTCAATTGGATCAAAGTACACCTGGTGAATCTCACTGTATGTTGGAGCCGAGGAGGCGTGCAACTTGTTCGAAGGGCACAGTATGGGCCCAGGTGGGGACATTGTCGATATCATGGCTGTTGTTGCCAGTATCAAGAGGGGTGTTTTGGATGCGAGCTCCAATCGGTTTCTCATTCAAGAGCACAGTGCCCTTGCCGATTGAGCTCGCGTTCGGTATAGGCGGCTTCTCGGCGCCGCCATCGTCAGCGGCCGGTTGCAAGCCATCGCCGAGTCGAGTCTGAGCGCCGGACTCAACATGCTGCGCGGAAGTCTGAACAAGTTTTTCCATAAATTGATGACAAGGACGGCGAAACGACGGCTCCGAAGATGACCTATGGGTAGACGAGCAGGATCGAGAGGTCGCACCGCGGGGTCCTTATGGCTGTCAGCAACATTCACCTTGGTCACGAGGACAAGCTCTGTGGTGGAGCTCCTACGTTTACCAGACTCGCGGCATTGTCTGGGCAGTCCCCTCTATTTGCTGGGGAGAGCTGGGGAAAGCTGGAGCAGCCGTGCTAGACTGGCACGACTGGCACACTGCCAACTTGGCACGCATCATGCGAGGGGTTCCGGTACACAGCGCACGCCGTATCCGTGCACCGGCAAATAGAGCCTGCGGTTTGCTATGCACAATTGATTGCGGCCGTCGACGACAAAGGCGGGCGTCTGCGGACTTTGTCCGAACCCCGCGCCCAGGGCCGGGCGTTTGCGTGAACAAGCCGTTCAACAATGCACCTCCAAGACCGCGTAGCGTGGCGCAGCGTACATCTTGACTCCCAAATAGTCACCGCAAGCCATTGCCAAGTGGCCTTCGTCCTCAACCATTCCGATAAGCAGCTTGCCATGCCTGGTTGTGAACATTCCAGGCCCAGCAGCTCACATGATGCCCTGTACGTGGCTCCACACATGGGAGCATCAAGAGCGCTTTGCTATGCTACGCCAAGCTTGCCACGTATTGGAGGCTGGCATTGTCATGTTGGCAACTCGCATCGGGTAAAGTAGATGTGAGTTGGCTCCAGGTAGTGATTCGGGCCTGATAGTTGAGGCCACCGACCGGGCCTTGGAGTGGAAGACGCGTTCCACGTGATACAAAGTGATGCCGGAGGCATGCCGGCATACAGACGGGTCGACAAGCAAGCTGACTCAACGTACATTTCGATTCTCCGTACCGTGTATGGTATGCCTCTACGCTTGTGATCCGTGGTCGCGAAGGTGTCAAGAGAGACATGCGGCATGCCACCGGTACCGGTATGTATCAACAACACTCGTCAAGATGATAAGAAGATGATGCATCGACCGATCATAACGAATGAATGGGAAGTACAACAGTCAGAGTTGCCTCTGTGTACTGATAACTTAGTCAGCCATCGATAAAGTGTGTTCGGAAACGCTTCATGTTCCAGAGACGGAGATGCTTCGAAAAGCACTCCTTGAAACATGTCGGCTGCCTCGGGCTGCGAAGGCGATCGGAGGTCCGCTCGAGCCGGTGATGATCAGTTTCGCTGACAGCAATCATCCCACTCTTCCGCACTAGCCGCAGCTTCTTACTGGACAACGCTATCAAAAGGGTCCTGCCTCGCCTCTCACCCGACCCGACCGCGCCCCCGTCATGAATGTTAGCACGACATCGATAGGCATTCGGCAGGTAGGTGTATGCCGTCCAATTTCCTTTTCCCACCAATTCCTTTGCCTGAGTCCGTCAGTTCTATCCCTTCGCAACAACAGTACGTCCGCCCACCATGAGCACGCTGCGGGATAGCTTCCAGGACGATTCTTCCACCGCGATCATCGTCCCTGGGTCGCCGGCTCTCACCATATCATATGCAAAGCTGCGCCAGGACATCCTTGCTTTCCAGCAGAAGCTCGCCAAACTCGGCATCTCTCCTCAAGCTGCCGTGTCGATCGCCCTCCCCAACAGCTATCCATTCATCGTCGCCTTCCTTGCTGCTTCATGGCAACGCGCAATCGCTGCTCCTTTGAACCCGGCATACAAGCAGTCCGAATTCGAATTCTACATCGATGACCTTTCGTCTGCGCTGGTATTAGTGCCGCAAGGCCAGGCGGAAGGCCTTGCGGTTCAGGCGGCTAGGAAGTATAATGCGGCAGTTGCGGAGTGCTATCTAGGACCTCAAGGCGAGGTTGTTCTGGACGTGAAAGAGCAAGGAAAGCTAGCAGGCAATGACAACCAAAGTGTGGCACAGCCAACGCCGGACGACATCGCCCTGGTGCTGCACACGTCGGGAACCACAGGCAGGCCTAAAGCCGTGCCTTTGACGCACCGCAACCTCACGCGGACGATGAAGAACATCCAAGCGACGTACAATCTCACGGCCGCAGACCGCACTATGCTGGTAATGCCGCTTTTCCACGTTCACGGCCTGCTGGCAGGTTTCCTTGGACCGCTCGCGTCGGGCGGCTCTGTCATCGTGCCGGGTGCTTTCAGTGCCAGCAGCTTCTGGCAGCAATTCACGACACATAAAGCGAACTGGTACACCGCGGTTCCCACCATCCACCAGATCCTGCTCAAGTCACCGAAGCCAAACCCACTCCCCAACATCCGTTTCATCAGATCATGCAGCTCTCCTCTCTCACCAAAGGTCTTCAAAGACCTCGAAGATGCGTTCGGCGCCCCCGTGCTGGAAGCCTACGCCATGACCGAAGCCGCCCACCAAATGACATCCAACCCTCTTCCGCCCGCCAAGCGCCAGCCCGGCTCCGTAGGCATCGGCCAGGGCGTCGAGATCAAGATTCTAGACGGCGAAGGCAAGGAAGTGGCGCAGGGCAAGGAGGCCGAGATCTGCATCCGCGGCGAGAACGTGACCAAGGGCTACCTGAACAACGAGAAAGCCAACAAGGAGTCTTTCACGCAGGACGGCTTCTTCCGCACGGGTGACCAGGGCAAGAAGGACCCGGACGGCTATGTGATTATCACCGGCCGCATCAAGGAGCTGATCAATAAGGGTGGCGAGAAGATCTCGCCTATCGAGCTTGACAATGTGCTCGCGCAGCACCCTGCTGTTTCCGAGGCTGTTTCATTCGCTATCGCCGACGAGCTGTATGGACAGGATATTGGTGTTGCTCTCGTGCTCAAGGACGGCAGCAAGCTGACGGGAGAGGAGTTGAAGGAGTTCATGCGCCAGAAGGTAGCGAAGTTCAAGGTCCCGAAGAAGGTATTCTTCACGAATGTCATGCCCAAGACGGCGACTGGAAAGATCCAGAGGCGCAATGTGGGAGAGGCCATGCTTGCGCAAGAGAAGCCGAAGGCGAAGTTGTAGACGAAAGACAACTCACTTGGTGTACAGTACAATCCCACCAGAGTCAGATATACAGATAGATATAGACGCACTGTGCGATAGACTAGACTTTACAGAACAGAGTGACCATCTTACCATCAAACCTCGAAGAAAGACCTCTCGGTCCTTCAAATCACCGACCGCAGCTCGGCTCTCAATCAAATTCCCCGCAGCCCCTCCACCCAAAACGCGCCGGCGGCCATCAATTGCCGACATCGCAACCTCCCATCCCACCTTAATTGCACTGCTCGATCTCGAGCTCCCTACCAAAGCCGCAACACATGTCCCGCCTGCTGAGAACCGCCTTCCGACCTCTTTTCACCACGCGCACTTTCACCACAACCTCCCGCATCATGGCCCCCAAGCAAGAATGGATGGTCATCCTGCCCGACTACGCGGGCAAGCTGGCTGAGAGGAACCAAGTGCGAGCGTACGAAGCTCTCCCCTCGAAGAAAGTCTCCCAGAGCTCAGGGACTAATGCCGTTCCAGCGACCATCTGAAGGACACCAAGCCCGACGTCGAATCCGGCCTCATCGTCCTCGGCGGCGCGATGCTCGAGGAGCCCATCAGAGAGGGCGTGCCGCCGAAGATGAAGGGCAGCGTGCTGATGTGTGTTGCGGATACGGAGGAGGAGGTTTGGGATAGGGTGAAGAAGGATGTGTATTACACGGGGGATGTGTGGGATAAGGAGAAGGTGAGTGCTGGTATTTTGAAGGGGGCTGCTTGCCGGAAGATATTGGAATGGCCGTTTGGAGGCTTGGACGAATGTACGGCTGACACGGCCGTTAGGTTCAGATTTTCCCGTTCAAGAGCGCGATTAGGGAGGCTCTGTGAGAGGTCGATAAAGGATGAAAATAAATGTCTTAGCCCATCTGCGCCAACCAGGGTCGAGTTGATGCATAATAAAAGTGCAAGACTGAGACACCACACTGGCATTCGAAAGTAAGGTCTCTTCCAGGAACGTATCGCGAGACCTCAAGCACAGCACTATCTTCGCGGCGAAACACAACTATGTCGTCTCACCACTAACTTCGTCTGCCTTCACCTTCTCCTAACAGTGAAACATCGCTTGCAAGTTTCAGAGAGCTTGCGACAACTGATCGTGAATCTTGCAACAAGAGCTTTGTGAAGCGATGAGACCTCAGTCTTCATTATATGCTCTGACAGCAGGGTAAGACATGTCGAATCGAACCAGAGCTCTTCTTGACGACCAGCATAAGAACGTGGTAGATATCCAGGATATCATACCGTTTGAACCAAGAAGCATCTAAACACACGACCACAAACACTTCGTACAATCAGACCTCACTCACGCAGGCCGTGAGCATCATGACGGACAAGAACAGCCCTTCCAACTCCGGGACTATGTGTGGCCAGCCTGGACCTAGTCGTCCGGCTGCCAGTCCGAACGCCAGTTTCGCATCCGCCCCCGACACACCCACGGGTCATTATTGCTGCGTCATCTGCAACGACGGCCATGTCACGCAAAACCCTCGTTGTCGCTCCGCCCACATTGAGGCAAAGAACCACAAGCAGATGATGTCTTTTTTCCAGCATCACAAGAAGGGTACGAAGAAGCGCGGAGAGAAACCAAAGCCTCTCCCAGCCAGTGTTCTCGAGGATAATGGTTGGAGCTGTCACGCTTGTCGCAAGTGGGTTGGGAACAGCGCTGCCAATGCGAACACTCACCTTGCGTCGAGAGGGCACGCGAGGGCCGTCGAGATGGCATGGGGCAATTTCCAGGGGTGTGCAAAGGATGTGCCGGGATTGCCGCGAAATACGATCCCTTGGTTGGAGGATCATTTCTTCGCCCCGGTGATTGAGAGGCAGTAGGGTCAGGAGTCGAACGTGATGTTGAGGCGTCAAGATTGGAGTATCGGTCGGGAGTGGCGGATGGGCGATGATGGTGGACTGAATGTGTCTTTATGACTTCAAGCTGGGCTTGATGGGCTTGCTAAGAATTGCATGTATAGTACAGCGCTTGGATTCTAGCTCAATTGATCGATTGCTAGGAAAGTTCGATTCATTCACTATATAGCAAGTCAAATCAGACCTCCTGATCACGATCGCAACAAAGAACGCACCGTGAGTACCGCCCTTTGAGTTTTAGAACACTTGAGCCCAGCAAGACAATTGCAGCATCCCTGGGTCGATCAATAATTTCACTAATTCATAGGATAAATATCTTGTGTAACATTGTTTGGAGGGGATCTTTAGAAGCACAGGGCAGTACGGTTTAGGTCAACATGCATTCGAAGTTACCTGATCTCTAGCAAGTAGGAAAGGGGCAGAATCATTCCAAGATATTGAGCGATCCAATGTTCGCACGTCAGTCTACCATGTACGTCAATGCTCAATGAGAGCTTGTTGTCGAGTTCTACAGTCCCCGCAGGTTAGCAAAAGAAAACCTGCCCGTCACCAACTGTAATTTTGAGAAACAGCCACGTTCCGAACTGCCCTTCAAGTGGGGAGGTTTCTTCATCCAACAACATTCTGACTGCTATTCGACGTCGTTCTGGAAGTAGCACGAAACGCTCTAATTATCCAACAACGCGCGGAGGATTCTTCCGGAAAACGTTGCAAGATCCTCCTTGCGAAGCTTGTGATGCTCTGGGCGGTCGCCGATCTCGTTAGACATTCCAATCGCGGCGTCGGCAGCGGCCCTGAAATCGAGGCCGGTCGTAGTAGTCCAGAAGTTCAGATTGCTGAGAACGCAGGGACGCTTGCGGAAGATCTTGATGGAGCACTCCAACATGCGCAGGTCGAAGCGGCGGTCGCTGCTGTCGTGTACTGCCACGCAATCGAAACGGAAGTTCTTGATGCGCTTGAAATCCTCGTTCGGAATGCGGTTGAGGAGGGCGTCCGTGTCATCCGATAGAACGATGCGCAAGGTAGAGCGGTTCTGCAGGTTGATCAATTCGACCTTGAAGGTGAAATTGGCATCCTCGATGTAGTTCGACATCGCTTCGGCACGGAGCTGGCGAGACGCCAGGAGAAGCGGTGGCTGATGAGGCAAGGTAGGCAACCTACCCAGATTCTTCATGTAATGAAGGTAGACGCGGTCCCTTATTTCCCGGGAGAGCTCGAAAAACTTCCTGAACTCAGGATTCTCATCAGCCTCCTCGAGAATGCCCATGATGTCGGCCTTTTTGCGATGACCTTTAGTCAAGTGAAGTCCCCTCGATTTGACGAAGCTGGTGAGTTCTTTGACTGTGTAGTTCTCGTAGACCAACAAGCCTCGACTCTTGCGAGTCCTCTGTCTAGCGAGCTCGTCGCCTGAGATGGTCTTCGAAGTGTAGATAGTGTGGTCGCTCTTCCATTTTGAGATTTTCTCTCTGGTTCCACCTGCGGCCCAATATGTGTTGTCGGGCTCTCCGTAAGCCGGAGTAGGCAAGAGCTCTTTGAGGACAACCATGATTTCGAAGACTGAGATGATCTTGTTGATGAGAAAGTCGCGGAGTGGAAGAGCCTCCAGACAAGGGGTCCGGTGGCATGTTCTCTTCATAATGTAAGTGAATGATATGGCGTTGTGCGAGGCGCAGAGAGCAGTGACAAATGCTTTTGGTACTTCACTGACACAGCTGTTGACTTACACGTGATCTGAAGCTCCAGTGATCGGCAGCCTCTCCAACGACGGATCGTCCATTGGACAAAGCCAGAAGTGGTCGCGAGTCAGAACAACAAAGGCATTGTCCAGTGCCGCCTTCTCTGATGAAGTCATCAACTCGCACGACAGCCCTAGAATGGTGAGAGTAGTTTGAATATCCGTCTTTGAGTCGTCTAGATGATCACCAGATAGTTCGTAGCAGCTATGTTGGAGCTGCTACGTTTGGCGGCTTAGTTAGGCGACTATGTGACTTGTACAAGATCATGAACGAGCGCGAAGTCTTTGACCCGGGCAATCATCAGATCATCACGAACTTGCAGAGAAATGGGGTTATGCTTGACACGGAAGTAGGTGTTGATATTGATTCCTCTGTGTTGGAAAATGCATGCTGTTGTTATCTGCTAGGCCATATTGGAGGTACGATCATCGACGGTTGAGTTTGCGGGTGAGCTGATCATGGATGAGCGCGAATCTTTTGACTGAGGGCTAGGGGAACCTACACAGATTTTCCAGTAATACAGACTCACGCTAAAGACGACTTCTAAGGGCATGAGCACCATAATGAATCTCAGAGCAGTGTGAGTATGATAAGTGTAATCCCTGGGGTCGGCCCATCCGACTAGGAAAATCGCATGGAAGCTGTTGTCAGACATGCCTGAATTACAAAGGGTGATCTGTTCAAAAAGAGAGGCAAAAATCGAGCAGAACGACTTCCATACACCGAGTTACTCCTTCAGTCCTACCTAGCCCGATCCACGCAATTCCAGCCTCGCGAAACCCTCTCAATCATCGAAGACCACTCTGTTCTGGAGGCCCCCAACGGCCGCTCTCGCCAAACGCTTCAAATCGTCTTTCTCAAGCTTCTTGACTCCTTTGCGTCCCACAATCTCGTCCAGGATTGGCTCAAGCACTTTTTGGACCCTGGGTGTCTGCGCAGAGGTCTTGAAGGTCGCCGGCTCCTTGATGACGACGCAGGTTTCTTCGAAGAGATCAATACAGATCTTGTAGGTGTTGATCGGGTCCCAAGCAAGGTGAATCTGCAACTCCAACCTTCTGATATGAGTGGCATTTGCCTTCATTTTCTGAAGCAGGAGAAATGTTCTCGTGGCAGTGTTGACGCTGCGGCGGGAGTCTTGCACGAAGTATTCGAACGGGAACCTCATCGTAGCGTAGAACAGAGGAAGGGACTCTCTGCGAGTCTGGCGGGAGACGCGCGAAATCGGCGGTTGACTAGTTTTCGCAGGCAAGGCGCGGCTGGTGTCGAAGGAGGAGAAGAACTGCTTATAGATCTCAAGCCGGATCTCGGGGGCCAGCTTTTCGAAACGGTCGAAGGTGGCGATGTCGTCGGCCTGCTCCAGAGCTATGATGAAGTTGTTCTGTCTGCGACCTCCGACGGGCTCGATCTTCCGCTGCTTGCAAAACCTTTGCACTTCCTCCGATGAGCAATTCCCGTAGTACATAAGCCCACGCTGCATGCGGGAATACTGATAGCGGGCATCTTCTATGCGAAGGCCGGGAATCTCCGAGGTCAACAAGTACGGCTTCATGAACCTCACCAGATTCCAACGCTGATGTCCTACACCAGTCCAAAGCTTCCAATAATGATCATACCCTCCTTGCTGCCACTCATCCTTGTACTGAACCATATTTGAAGTGTCTTACCTTGTGATGAATGTCCGAATTGATGATGTCGGCGTCCGAATCGATGAGGGCGATCAGGGTGACCTAGCGACAACGAGTCACTGGTGTAGTGTCGTGATGGAGACTGTTCGCTGGGGTTGGGTTCGGCGATGCTGAATCAATGATGTTGTGGGAACTTTGTTGTGTGGGTGAGTTGGTGGGCACGAGAGAAGCAATCAGAGCGCCTCAAAAGGAAGGCGCCCGCGTGACCCGCGACTGCCCCATGGAGGCGCGGCGGGGTGTTTTGTTTACTTCCGCAATCATGTGACTTCGCTCCAGCATACTGAAGCGTGATCGCTGATGATTGTTTCACTGTTCAAGCATTATCCTCCACCGCCGCCGTATCAACATCCTCGATCCTCCACATGTACCACATGAACAAGCTGCGATAGGGCCTGAACCGCTCGGCGGTCTCCAGCATGTCCTTCTCGCTCATGTACTTCCACTTGCCGCCACCCTTCGCTTTCAGCTTCTTCACGTCCTTGCCGGCATAAGCAGCCATGCCCCTCTGCACGCCCAGGTCGCCCGTCGAAAAGACATCCATCCGCTTCAGTGCGAAGCACATGAACATCTCGACAGACCAAACGCCCAGGCCTCGGACAGCGACGAGTTTTTCCATCACCTCTTCATCGCGCGCGTCCAAAAGAAAGCTCGCAGTGAGCTCGCCGGAGGCGAACTTCGCGGCGAGCCCCTGGATGTACTCAGCTTTGCGCTGGCTGAGCCCAGCCTCTCGAAGCTTTGGGATCGTCTGTTGCGCCACTAGCGCTGGGGGCGGGAACCCCGTCGGGCACGACTCTGGTGGGAAGAGCGCGATGAATCTGTTCTTAATGGATTTTGCCGCGGCCCCGGACACCTGCTGCGCCATGATGCCGCTGCTTAGCGAGCGGAAAGGATCAATCTCTTCGCCGAGGCCTTGGGGAGAGAATACACGGCAATGATGCTTCTCTACGAGAGGCTTCAGGCTGGGGTCGATGGCAATAAGGTGGGCGCATGCGGTCTCTAGAAGAGAGCCAGTGGTCCCACCATTGACTGCAGGCTTGGAAGGCGACGGCTCCTCGAAGTTGCTGAAGCTAGGCTGCACTTGAGTTCCACCTGGAGTGATCAAAGTGGCATTGGCATGGCCAGGATGCACAGGGCGGTCGGGCGGCGGAGTAGCATCATCGATATCGCCGCTACTGTAATTTGGTGTTGAGTCATTGGCGCTTGTCATGAGCCCGATCGCCGAGGGCGTTGGCGTGAATGGGGGAGGCTTGTCAGTGCCATTTGCAATTCGGGGGCGCTTGTTGTTTGGCGTTGTGGGAGGTGGCATTGCATCTTTATCGGCCACATCTTTGGCGATGGCTGCCGTAGCAGCTTCTTCAGTAGCGTTGAACTTCCTCTGTCGCTTGCGAGATTGGCTCGACGTTCTAGGAGGTTCATCACTTGGGGATTCGGTAACAGCTGGGGTTTTCACGCGAGTCGAGCGTCGTAGAGACATGGTTGGCTCCTTTGACTTTGATGAAAAGTTCCTTCGCCCAATGCTAGACGTCACCTTTGTGCAGGGGAACGCAAACTTGAAAGACGAACAGCAGATGAATAATCCACGACTTGGCCGAAGAAGGGACGCCACCTTTTCGAAAAGCAGAAATTCAAATTAAAGACGGCCAGCGACGACAATAGATTTACGAAACTTGTCTATGTTCTTTTGTGACATCTAAAAACGAACAGAGCTCACGGTCATCTGAAGTGAGGTCTAAGGGCCCTCGGCCGAGGCAGCAGCGGAGATCAACCACTCACATGCGAGCGTTCATGGATGACGATAGCGCTCGGGCCAGGAAATCACATGACCCAATGGGAGACGGATGCTATATAACAGGAAACATTACGGAATTGCAATCGAGCGTTCGACAAATGAAAATGTCCAGTCTCCATACATATCTCGGTACGCTTGCATTGATATGGTACACTGCTTCCACTCTGGTCTGCGCGCGCCCACACATTGCGCCACCACCGTCCCGTGGATATTTACAAAAGTCGGTATTGACTCCTCTTATCATCTTGTCTTCCATTCACACATCTGTAATTGCATGATCTATCGCTTGGTGTTGGGCTTGTTGATGACCATAGCCTCGAGGTCCTGCCTCTCAGTGACCTCGGCCTCGAGCTCTGCAATGATGGGGGAGAGGTAACGGATATCCTAGGGTCGCACACGTCAGCATTGAGCGGTAGATTTGGCGATCCAATCTTCGAGTAATCATAGCGGTATACTGGGGAATATCCGTCGCGTAGGGAGGACATGTGAGCGTGGTATAACTGGGATGCGTACCTCCTCAGGCTTGGTCCACTCCTCCTTGGGCAGAAGCTGATGAGCGAGCGAGCACTGTCACAACGTCAGGATACGTCTTCCCTCACGTTTCGTCTTTCTCAGATGTACCTGGAACGCCCTGCGCATACGGAAGACGCGGTCGTAGGACTCCTTGGGTGTCAGGCGCTTCATGGCGCGCTGCATGATCTCACTCTCTTCCGGGATAAGGTCATCGGACCTGTGAGCTCGGTCAGCCCTCTCCTCCTCCATTTACCCAACGCCTCCATCTCAATGGCGTCTCCCGAGATGTCCAGATCTTCCATACCTCAGACCCAGCTTCCTGTAGGCGGCGGCGTCGAAGTACCACTTGCTGAGCGGCTTGGCCCAGCGCATGAGCCACGGGCGCTTCAGGACGTAGGGGGCAAGCGAAGGCTGCGACATGATTGCGGTGTTGTGAGTGCGGAGGCGGTAGGATGCTCGCTGGACGGTCTGCTCCTGTGAAGCTGTCGCTCTTCTCAGGACGCCGCCGGGCTTCAACGAGGACGCGGGTGTTCCCGTTGGTAAGCGGACTTGGCACAGCTCCCATCTCCGACACAGGCAGGCGCGGCGGGAAGCGGCTTCCCAGCTTCCTACGTCAGGCTGTGCGCGCGCGTGCGAGTGAAAGGGACTTGGCCGCGAGCTACCAGACACACCTGCACCCGAACCCGAACACGCTCGCACACTTCACTTACGTCCCATACTACACCCCCACACCTACACACATTCACGACACGCCTTCCGCCGCCGCCGCTCTCATTGCCTCTTGCTCGGCCTATGGCCCGTTGAATTCGCAAGCCGGCGTTGCGGGGCCCGAGAAGCACCGGCTTAAGGAAGGGAACACTCTCCGGGAACGGCGGCCATACTTTCGACAAACCGACCCAGAACACTCACCACCACGCATAGTCGGCGCAACCACTCCCGCCCGAGCATGAAGTCGCCATACGCTTGCCTGAGGTAGCCCATTGAGGGCCATGCAAAAGATGTCCGACACCCACGACCATGGCCCACCCAACACGATAACCGCTCAGACCAAGTCTGCTCTGCGTCACAACACACCATTCCCTCAGCTCGCACGATGGAGTCTCAATCTTACGCCCAGTGCGATCAACTCGCTTTCAGGCGCCATGGCCGGCGCCGCGAGTGGCATTGTTACATGCCCACTTGACGTTATCAAGACGAAGCTCCAAGCTCAAGGCGGGTTCAGGAAGGTGGATCCTGCTTTAGCAACGTCCAGTAGTCGAGAAGTGTACCGGGGCATGTTCGGGACTGCGAAGACTATTATACGGCAAGATGGGCTGGTGGGCATGTACCGCGGCCTCGGCCCAATGCTGCTCGGGTACCTGCCGACGTGGGCGGTATACATGACTGTCTACGACAGCAGCAAGGAATGGTTCCATGCGCATGGCTCTGATATCTCGGATAAGGACAAGTTTCTCTCGCGTGTCTACGCCTCGGTATGCGCTGGCGCCTGCTCAACGATTGCAACCAACCCTATCTGGGTAATCAAGACGCGATTGATGTCCCAAGTCTCCCGGTCCGCATCTGATGGCGCGCGTACCCCTTGGCATTATAACAGCACATTTGATGCCGCTCGAAAAATGTATAGGTCGGAGGGTATCGGTGCTTTTTACTCAGGATTGGCACCTGCCTTACTGGGGCTTACGCATGTAGCCATTCAGTTCCCGCTTTACGAATATTTCAAGCAGCAATTCACTGGCCTGGAGATGGGCGAGACATCCGAGAACACTGGCGATGCCGCGCAAAATACCGCCGGCATTCTCGCTGCTACCCTCATCAGCAAAGTCTGCGCTACCTCCGCCACATACCCTCACGAAGTCTTACGAACACGACTCCAAACGCAGCAACGGCATCTGAACCCCGAACATGGGCATGACGGCGTGGCCAGCATGCACCACAGCCAAGTTGTCTCGACGACAAAGCGGGTGGGGAATTCCGACGGTTCCGCCTACAGGCCGCGGTATCAGGGCGTTCTGCAAACGGCCAGGGTCATCCTCAGAGACGAAGGATGGCGTGCATTTTACAATGGAATGGGCACAAACATGATTAGAGCCGTGCCTGCGGCGATGACGACGATGCTCACGTACGAGAGCCTCAAGAGTGCTCTGTGGCGATTGCAGGAAGAAGGCAAGGAACTGGAGGGAATCGATGCATGAGATTTAGCATGGTGTGGCTTACTTCCATTTTCGCTTTCGGGGCAGTCACGCCGTCCGAGGTGACGTGCATAGACTCACTTGCAGCAGGGCGTTCAGGCGTACAGAGTGGGAGCAGAGCTGGGTTCCCAAGCGGGCATGCCGTTCACGTGTACGTACGCACAAAGTTCCGATTGAATTGAAGCATTCGCATGGTTTGCTCCTTACTTCTCATAGCTTCAGTGAAGGGGCACCCGCTCATCATTGAGTTGTCAGCATGTGAATATTGACGCTAAGAATGTTACGCCTTTCAAGGGCTTCCTAATTCCGCTCCATACCTCACCAGGTTCCTCCAAACACACCCATCCCACCGACATTGCCGACTTGCAGAAGCCCTTACGCTAGTCGATACTAAATGACATAGCTTTGCAAGGGCTCCAACCAGAACAGCAACAGGCGCGCCGCACGAAACTCATCCGATATGGTTCAAATCATGCTCATACCTAGCTTCAGCGGAGGCGCCAACAAGATGCCGATTCGTATTGGAAAGTCAAAATTCAGGCATTCATGACTACCCGAAATGTGCAACGATACTTCATTAAATCCGGCGATCGATTTCCCCGGAACTCCGGTCTTTTCAGGGCCAGGGAAGCGATGAGTCGTTGCAAGCGTGGCCTTACTTCTTACCGACGACTCACCGCTTCAGAGCTGCGTGCATTCTGTGATGCGCGGAAGTTGCAGTCGAAAGCTACGACGGTCCGTGGGCTTGCTCGCGTCCTCGAGAAGGCCGATGAGAATGCCGTCTTCGAGAAATTCATGAAGCTCCGTCCTGAGATTCGATGCAACATCTATGAATTCTACTTCCTCTGGTTGAAAAACATACCGACTCCACACCGGCAGCCACCACTCACGATCACGTCGAGCCAAGTGCGCAGGGAATCTTTGCCATTATTCTATCAACTCGGCACTTTAAACTGCAATTGGCATACCTTGACATCAGAAGATGACTTGTGTGCATATCGCACTCGTTCTCACTCTACTGCGCTACGCCTGCCAGAAATGCCGGAACATAACTTCAACAATATCAACATTCTTAGAATCAGACTGCTTCATACCAGAGAGACCGACTCTCTCACCATACCCACACTTGTGGAGTCATCGCAGTTCACTCTCACCAGGCGAGAAGAAGCCTGCAGAATTTGTCGACCAAGAGACAGCCCCTTTCAACTCTCTAAACAATGCCGCCATCAATGAGTTTCTGGAGGGCATTGGATATTGGCACGATGAGTGATATCTCCGGAAAGAACATTTGCTGAAGATAGTGGGTGTGCTCCACGACTCGTTCCTCCGTAAGGCCATCAAGTGATCAACGGCCGACAAAGCAAGCCAGCGGCATTACGATATCAACATGGGAACGAGTATTTGTTTTCAAATTCCTGGACGAATCCAGCAAGGTTCCAGGAGTAGACTTCCAGTCAGAGCAATTTTTCTATCGGCAGATATGCAGACGACTTGTTACATCAAACCCGAGACACCAATTGTAAAACAAGTTCGCCAAAGCGGTTTCCGTACGGGTCCTTTTTGGGGAGCTGGAAACTGACTCTGATGGACCAACAATACACGATCATGCGTGAGGCTGAAAGCCTTCGAAAGATCTTTGCAGCTACTGTACCTCGTGCAGCTCTTGACCAGCGGCACAGATGCTCCACCACTTGGGCTCAGGAGGTTTCGATTACTCAGAAACCCAGTACCTCTCTATTTCTTGGGCACAATATAGTCAGACTTCGACAGGAATGGCCATACATATCTACCAGTGGTATCAATATTTCACAATTTTACTAGTAGTTCACGTTCGCGCTATTGCCTAAGCAAATCCTCATGATACCGCGCAAAGTACTCGGCTCCATGCGAACTTCAAATGTGCAAGTACAGCCACCGGGTCGTGCCCCAACGTATATTGTCGACCAACAACCACTTTCAAGATCGACGGAATCACATACCCGCGAAGACGACACCGACAGGCCTCCTCCTTCAAAAATTCACATTGATTCAACCAAATAACACGTCAGCCCAACGACTTCCCCATGCCCCTCCCCCGGCTCACCCACCTCCCCAGCTTCCCATCGCCTCCTCTTCCCTCTCCCACTTCCACGCCACACCTTGGTCTCCAGCTACGCCTTGGAACACAAACCCGCCTCGTCCCCTTAGCTCCTCGCCAAATTCGCCTCCCTTTTCCCTGCGCAACCACCTCAAGCTACGGGGGGCGAAATCGATTGCTGCAAGGGTGTGAAAGTAGGAGTCCTCGGCGTGTGAATCGCACTGTCTCTCTTGCGCCCGTTGCAGATATGGGGCTTTGGCACTGGGAGGGGCCGTGTGCCACGCTCGTGGGAATGGACAGCTCATGATGATCGGGGCTCTCGTGCGGATCATCTGTCGATAGCATATGTCATTTCTTAGGATTTGCTTTGCGGAAAGCTTTCCTGTCACCAGGCACGATAACACGCACCGCTCGGCACCGTTGCTTCTCAGTATAAACTTTGCCATTTCGGACGTCGGGTTGGGTATCGCTACAATGCATCTATCAATCATGGAAAAAGAATCCGCTCACTTCTTCTTCTCACCAGCCTTCTCCAAAGTTACGAGGTTCTCGAGCTGAGCCAGCCACGCCTCGCTGAAAACTTCTTCAGAAAAGCGCTTCGCGCTCTTGCGCGAGCGAAGACGCATCGCTAGCGCCTCGTCTGACGACAGCTCGAGGGCCCTGGCGAATCCTTCGGCGAATTGTTCGGTCGTTGATGCGTGGAAACCTGTGTTGCACGTGTCAGTTCCGTAGCTCAGAGTCTAGAGAAAATGTCAATACGGACCTGTCGGCTTGCCATCGATCGGAATGACAATGTCCTCCTTCGGACCGCCGGAGTCATTGACCACGGAGATCAGACCCGCCGCTTGGTACTCGACCACGCCGATGCCGAAGTGCTCGTTCCACATGCCGTTCACGCCGACCGAGCTGGTCTTGAGGTAGTCCAGGATCTGCGGCCACTTAGCGTTGACGACGAACTCGACGTTCTCCTTGATTTCCTGCGCCTGGAGGCGGAGCTTGTACACGCGCTTCTCGTCAGAGTCGTCGCGCACGGAGCCGACGAGAATAAGCTTGGGCGGGGGTGAGAGCTGCGAGAGGTGCTTGTAGGATTTGAGGAAGGCGCGGAAGGCGTCGATGATCATCTGGTGCATTTTCTCGGGCCGGAATTGCGCGATGTACAGGAGGTTGCGGGTGCGGCCCTTCTCGCTCGCTTCGTCGACGGGGATTTTCGCCTCGAGCTCGCCGACGGCGCAGGGCGGGTAGACGACGCTGATGGCGTGCTGTTTGCCGCGGTTGGTGCGGGCTTTGCCCCAGAGTTGTGAGACGTGGTTCTGGGTCCAGCTGCTGTTGGTCATGACGACGTCGACGTTGCCGCCGACCCAGCTGTACAGTTTGGCGAACATCTCCCAGTAGAATTGCTTCACCTTGCCGCGCAGCCCTTTGCCCAAGCCGGCGTTGACTCCGCGGTTGCTTGATACTTCGTCGTGCAAGCTACTGAGCATGTCGGTGGAGATGGTTGGGTAGTGGACGTAGGCACCTGTCGGGACGGTTGGGAAGAGCCATTTGCATGTTGCCAGAGTGAATGCGTAGCCCATGGTGTCGACAAAGATGTCAGGCGCAAGAAGGGTAAAGGCGTCCCATGCCAGGAGAATGGAGCCGAGCGATTGCCCAAGGAGGGTAAAGTGGGGCCATTTGCTGGGAAGGACGTATTCGCGGGTACTCAGGTAGAGGAAGCAGACGCGCGCAGCGTTGAGGTGGATGTTGAAGCGGTTGCGGACGTTGGTAATGATCTGCTCTTTGCTGGCGTCGTGGTCGCCGGTGTAGACCACGCAGAGAGCGTTGGGATAGCGTTGTTGCGTGGCCAGAATAGCGGCGAAGAGAACACGCTCACCTCCTCCACCGGCGTTGCAGAAGGGATGGAAGAAGCCAATGACTCCCTTGAACATCGCATCCGCAGTCACAGGAGTCTTGCTGCCCGCATTCACCGTCTCCCACTCTTCGTCCGAGGAGGTGCCGTTGTCTTGCTGGGCTTTCTCTTCCGATGCGGCACGCTGCAGCAGCAGCTCCCTCCGCTGCGCCGTCTTGCTCTTGATCTGGGCGCCGCAAAGCCTGCCGGTGAGGCGGAAGGAATAGGGCGTGAGGGCAAGCGCCAGCACAGTGCCGACCAGGACGGCCAGCAGGTCGTGGAGGAGCGCCATGGCGGGCAGGCAGGCGAAGTATTTGGTGCAGTCCAGTCAGCGGCCGGCGGGCTCTACCATTGCTCGGAGGGGCGGCAGCGAGGGCCTGGCGGGGTGGAGTGGTGGAGTGAAGGCTGGCGGAGTGCTGGCTGACGGCGGGCACGTGGGAGGCCGGTGGTGGAGGGCAGCAGTGAGACAGGGCGACAGACAGCTGGCCAACGCCCGCGCATCCACCGCGTGAGCTCGAGATCGACGTCACGCCCGCCGACTCCAGTCTTTCGCTGCTTCCGGCAACTTTTTGCCTTATCTCGCGGCGGATCTCGCGGCCATCTCCGCCCGTGCCGCTGCAGGCACTGCACGGACGGCGGCTGCGACGGCGGCGACGACGTCGGCAGGGTCTTGTCTGCGAAGCTACGACGAAGCTGTGAAGCGAAGTGAAGTGTGTCGTGTGTCTTATCTCTCAACCTCTCCTCGTCCCTCTCACATCCTCGTCCCCGACTGGTCACAACCACAACGCGATCGCCGCACTTTCCCCCTGGGTGTACGGCGCGCGTTGCATGCATCATGCTCACCTCTCGCGCAAGAAGCGCCTTCCTACGCCTTCCGTCAAGCCCTCGCATCCTCTCTCTCCAGCAGTCCTCCACTCGCTCTTTCTCCGCCTCTGCTCCTCGCAAAGAGATCAACGTCGTCGAAATCATTGCCGCTCCTCCGCTCGCGGTGCTCAATGGCTTCCACACGCTCGGCCTGCCCTGGTATGCCGCCATTCCGGCCGCCGCACTCCTCATCCGCGGCATTTTTGGATACTATGCTAGCGCTCTGCCTGGTCGTCGGCGCGCCCAAGCTCGCCTAAACCTGCAGCCATTCTTGTATGCAAGCAGCGCTTTGGACATGCAGAAGGGAACTCTCAGTGGAAAGGAGCGCTGGCAGAGGATGTACCACCAAATGAAGAAAGTGCATACTTACGGAAAACCCTTCGGCGGTGGCATAGCGAGCGCGCTCCCGCTCGTAAACTTTGCTACTTTAATAGCAACATCGGAAGCCATTAGGCTGAAATGCGGTGCGAGAGATGGGCTACTCTCCTTGATTGCCGCCCCATTGGAAGCAATTGGAAGGCTGATCAAGCCTGGTGCCTTCCGGAAAGTTGAGGATGGTGCCGATGTCAGAGCGCAAGAGATCGTAGAACGCCTCGAGCAGGTCCGCCAGACGCGGTTGCAACAGGCTGGAGAGCAGCTGGAAGGTGGTCTGTCTGCCGAGAACATCTACGAGGCCGTTCAGCCTGTAGCCCCTCCTCTTGTCAATACGGAGGCCACTCACTTTGACCCAAGCATGCAACTGGAAGGTCTGAGCTTCTGTACTGATCTCACTGCCATGGACTACAGCCTGATCCTACCGTCCATGACTGTGGGGCTGATGGTACTCAACGTAGTACTTCAACGACCCCCGCCACGGGTCATGGACACATTCGGGCCACCGAAATCAACGCTCAGTCACTTTATAGGGCAGCAAGCTACGCTGACTAAGGGTTTGCAGCTTGGAGTTATCTCTGTATTTGGTATGGCACTATCTCGCTTTCCGGCTGCCCTCTGCTTGTATTTCTTCAGCTCTGTGGCTATTGGACTCGTCCAACGGATTTTTTTGGACTTGAAAATGCCTCTGAGGAGACCTATTCGACGCTGTGTCCGACCGACTCGAGTGAGGGCCAGGAAAGCTTGGACGGCCAGACAGTGAGCTTGTCATTTGGAATGAGGCTTCGCGAGCTGTCATTGGTGGTAACAAACATGCGGCTTAATGGGTTCGCCTGGGACTCCCAAAGCAAGTCATTTTCAGCTCGCCGAGCAAGCGAGTATTATCCGCTCGACTTCAACCCAAGCCGATCCCGCCTCGAGAGAGAAGTTTGGCTTGTGCGGAAGAATCAGCGTATCCTGACTGATGCCAGATTTGCACCGCTTGGTGGTTGCAATCCATCTACATGGCAATGACTGGTCTGACTGGTGACGTTGACATGCTGGAAAGACAATCATTGCCCGTTGGGGTGCCAAGGGTGACCGCAGCTCATCTAAAACGCACCACAATCCCGGCTTCCAGGGCATGCTACATCGATTCTATCAACCAGGCATGCTTGAAGCTGGCCTCTGTCACCCTTCGAAGGTAATGCCAGGAGGCTGTTATTCCAGCACCAGTCGTTCCGCTCGGCGTACATTTCCTGCGCTGAGATCAACAACATGACGTCCTTTCATACATTGAATCGACCACATGAACGCCACGTTGCTCTCTTGGACTGTATGATACTCGACCGATACGATTCACTGTACAACAATTATATGTATAAAACAACGAATATCTCAATCCATTCTTCTGTTCCTGCTCCCTCAAGATCATCGATCTCTCAGCACACCCCTCCGAAGCAGACATCACTCACCAGCGAAACCAACACCGCCTACCTCAAATGTGCATCCGCTACCAAGTCGAATTCTGGCTCCCAACAAGCGAAGAAGACGTCGACCGCGAGCGCAGAGTCAAGCGCGGCCTCGTGCGACCCGGCACAAACCCCCTCGCCCGCATCGTTCCTTTCTACGAATGCAAAGGCCGCATCTTCCCGGACCGCCAGTGCCCGGACTACCTCATCCGCTGGGGCGGGATCTACAAAGACCAGATCCTCGACTTCTGCTACGAAGACCACGACTGCTTCCTGCGCATCAAGCAGATGGAGGCCGCCTACACGAGCGCCGGCAGGTACGCGCAGGCCGTCGAAGCAATCCGGGAGGGCCACCCGGTCCAGAACCACTATACGCAGGCGTGGAAGAAGGCGTACGACGACTGGTGCTCGATTTACGAGCATCATAAGGATTGCCCGTGGAAGCGGTATAATCACATTCTGATGGACAGGTTGAAAAGGCGGAATATTATTCAGGACCAGCATTTTCTGGATGACGATACACGATTGGGCAGGCATCCGAATACGGCGGATGATCCTGTTACGGGAATTAACAGGCATTATGACGAGTATCGACCTCGTCGCTGATTCGATTAGGCGCTACGGCATGATTTGGTAATGGAGCTGATGCATAGCGCTGGTTGGCTTATTGGGCGTTTGATTGACATTCAACGATACCACAAAGGAATAGCAAGTTTTGTCACACATCCCTAACAAACATCCTTCCCAAAGCTTCCTGTCGACTATCGATTCTGTACGTATGCCACGTCCAACGTCGCACCACTCTGGCAGCTGTCCACGTTGCCCGCGGCATAATTCTCGGATGTAACCATTGACGGTATTGAACAACCACGATGCCGTGGTATGATTCACGAATTGTCCTCATGAGCTTCCGCTGCGGTCACCATCAAGGCCTGTGCGAAAACAGAGTACACGCCAGTCACGCATCGGTGCGTTTGTGTTTGCTCGAAGTCAGAGCGAGGTCGCCAGCGGTAAGATCGAAAAGTCATGGCCAACTTCGACTCTTCGCTATCATCACATTCTTTGTCATTTCACTTGCCGTATGTCTACAAGCTTCACTGCTGAGTCATGTAGTGGTTCAATTGACCACTTTCAAGCCAATTTCTAGGCTTGTGGCAGCGCGATTCTCGACGGCCAATGCTGTCTTTCTCACATTCGTGCATTCACCTTTGTCCACACTCTCAACCTCTTGGTCATGGCGATGGCTTCCTCAGAAACAGACTCTGGCAAAGGCGCCCGCCATTCTATGTTCTCCATTCAATCATGTACTGCTCAACGAACTGAGTGAATGCTGCGTTCATCATCCATATATATACTGACCACAATGAACCCGCTTCGATCTCTCACACAGTCCTCCCAAGAAACCATCCATTCCCTCAAGCCAGTCCAAACAGCACATCCAGAACAATGTGCATCCACTACACGATTGAGTTCTGGGCCCCCTTCTCCAACCCCAGCGCCTCCGCCGAGCGCCGCGTGATCCGCGGGCTCCAACCCCCCGGCCAAAACCCTTCCGCCAAAACCCTCTCCTTCTGGCTGCACGGCGGCGAAATCTGGCCGCAGCCCATGTGCAACGACGTCCGCGAGGGCGGCGTCTACTACAACCGGGTCTTCGAGTTCTGCTTCGAAGACACGCACTGCCGCGAGCGGCTGGAATCGTTCGAGTTCGCGTACGAGAGCGCGCGCAACGCGAGCCGGTACGCGGACGCGCGCGGCGAGGCGCCCGCGGCGCGGCGGGAGCTGGCGGAGCGCTGGAGGCGCGCGTACGACGAGTGGGTCTCGGCGTATAATAGCCACAAGGACTGTCCGCAGACGCGGAATAGGCATGACCACTTCAATGCGCTGCGGGCGGCGAGGGTGTGCGTGGGGATGCTGGGCTTGCCGGAGGGTTTGAGGTTGGGGAGGGATCCGAACGGGGTGATTATGCCGGCGGCGGGGTTTCAGTCGGAGGTGCAGGTGCCGGAGAAGGGGAGTCCGGCGGGTCCGCCTGGGAGGTGGCCGAGGCGGTAGGGCTGAGATTCGGACGGGGGGCGGTGATTGGTTTTGTGTAGCGTAAGGTGCCGATGCAAGGTGGTTGTTCGATGCCGTGACGCCGATAGCCAGGTTGCGGCATCTGTGCATAGGTGCTTAGAGTATATCAAAGGTCTAGGTGCCCTGCTTTCCCCTGCATGTCTGACTGTGGAGATTTTGACTTTTCTGAATGGCGCTGAGTGCGACCAGTGTGACATGTCTGAGGAACATTAGATGGTGTAAGTGTCTGCGTCAGCCGTCAGTGTGTACTAGACTGCGTCCCTACGAGGTGTTTTCTCATTCACCTCGATGAAATGTTTTTGATTTTCTCAGTGCATGCTGGAGTGCATTAGTGCATCATGGAAAGGCAGCAGTGACTGGCCCTCGCAATGATGGTATAAGGTCGAGCACCCGGGCCTCGTTCTTCCCCATCGCTCAACATCACCCTCCCGAACCGCCATTTGCCAATCCAAATATCCGCGGAGAGAACCAGTACAATCAAATCCTGTCTTGCGATGTGCATAAAGTACTATATCGAGTTCTGGACGCCCACGGATATCAAGGACTCCAGCCTGGAAGCGCGGGCCAGTCAAATGCAGCTTTCAGAGCGTGATAACCCACTTGCTAGCATCAGCCGCGTTGAATACTTTGAATGTCGTGCAGACCCCAGGCAAGTCCAGTATCTTCGTCAGCCAATCTGCAGGGAAGTGACTCTGGGCGGCCGGCAGGGCAACATCAGGCCGTATTGCGCAGGCGACGATCACTGCGAAGTGCGCATCAATTACTTTGCCAAGGGTTTCGACAATGCCTTGCAAAACATGCACCAAGCGCTGAGGTCTGTCAGGGATCCGCAGGCTCGGCTGGCCATTTCTCAATGGCAGGAGGAGGCTGAGGGTTGGTTGCACGAATGGCGTGCTGTTCGCGAGCAGCATCAATACTGTCCGCAGCAGAAGATGAGAGATCCGGTGATATGTGCATTGATCAACTGTGGCGCGATGGACAGGCCTACGGAGTTGTGGCCTGATCGTCGCTTGGGTCAGGACCCTCGATATGTGAGGATTCAATGATCTAGCAGAGTAGTGCCCTAGCAGGGACTACACGGAGTTTGCTTTTGCTGTGGCCGGTGAGAGATTTGCGGGGTACTGATAAGTCCATAATCGGGTTGTACATCTCGGCTGTAAATGGTTGTAGGGTCCAACGAGAAGCTTTCACGAAGACTATCATGCAGTCGGCGAGGTCACCAGCTTTCGGTTCTACTTTCATTCCCGTCTTTTCGACGATCGCGTCACCCGTCGTGGCCCTAAAAAGGCCTGTGACTTCTGTGACTTGGCCGGTGGATTCTCGTCAGCTTTCTGCTCCGTATCTCTCACCACAGCGGCCTTGCGTTTGGCTTGTGTTGATTCTTTTGTTGGTTCTGCCGCTTTTGATGCCTTTGTTGCCTCTTCAGCTCCACTCAAGCTGACACCCTGCTTCCCCAGGACATAGGCAACCTTTTCAGCTTCAAGTGCAGTCCTACCAATTCGCTTCCTCAGCTCATCGACTCTTGCTACCAACTCCCTGTACTCCTTAAGTGAGTACTTAATCTTCCGATCCCACCGAGCTCCAGCCTTGTCTTCCCAGAATGCCCATCGGAAAAGTTCATCTGAGAAGAATGGCAATTTCTCGGGGTCGCTCGTGGACAGTAGCAGGGCTGCGGTCGCCGGGCCGATGCCCTTCAGCTTGGTGATAACGTTGAGACTGTCACTGAGCGACGGTTCAGAAAAGCCTATCGTGGTGGTCTCTTTCACGAAATCCTCACCATTTTGCTGAACGAGGCCTTTGAGAGAGGGGCGAAAGGTGCCATGAGAGCTGAGTCTTGTCAATTCCAGGCGCGATGGGCAATCATCAGAGGTCGACTTTTCGGGTCGAGGGATGCTCACAGCTTCCAATCGACGAGAGTAGCTACCTCCGCTTTGGTCAGGTGAGCTCTGTCTTCCGCCTTCCTCCCCCGTAGACGTGCTGGTATCACAGATAAGCGCTGGTCTTCTAGGTCCGCAAGTTTGGGAGGCACCGTCTCCGGATATTGGACGAGAAGAGATTCGAAATCATCTTCAGATATGTGATCAAATCTTAGCTGAGCTCCCATCTTATGACTATGAAGTGATGTATTAACGTGACGTCGGATGCATGTGAAGTCGAAGAACTCAGAAGCACGGGCGACGGCTGTCACAAGCCCAAAGCCCCACGCGGTCGCGTCCGCGCGCTCTCCACGACCAGGCACCTTCCAACTTTACAGCCGGACGCGACTGCCTCACCTCAGGCACATTCGCTCGCGTGTATAATGAACAAACAAGTAACAATAGGCAGGGTGCGCAAGCTCACCAACACCACCACACTCTTAGCGTGGGCCACCCAAGCGCACTCCCTCACAGCCATGCAGAAGGCCAGTCTTCTTCGCGGCCCAGCAGCGCTGTGGGTCAGTATCTTGCTCAGAGGTCTTCAACCACGCCTTACCTAGCAGAACGCGTGTGCAAGCTGCTTCTCGAGCTTCTTGGGCGCATTCTCGGCATCTGGAAGCTGCAATCCTTCCGGACTGTCTTCTTCCATACGGACGTCCATATCAGACTGAAAATGGCCGATCGAGTGCTCACCGATGCCGTTCAGCGTATGTTCAGCCACCAGCGTCCCCTTGCAAAACTAGCATACTACTCCGACCAGCTCAAGTCCGTAAAAGAAAAGTTCACGGATTTGTCGTTAAGTTTCGAACACGATTACTTCTATAAGACAGTCGCATGGCTGGGCGAACAGGTGGAGAAGGAAAGGCAGCTGACGGCTAACACGGATGTGCGTGCCGCCATGTGTGCTGAGGAAGGGAGCGACGTCAGCAGTCGGGTCGAGGATTCAGAAGAATTCGAGGATAGTGACGGTTAATGTTTTTGGGGTGCGAGAAGGTCCACGGACGTTGGATACGCGTCGGACGAATGCATGCTTGTACGAGGGACGCCTTTGGAACGGTAATTACAGGACACTCGGCCGTTGCTTTGTTAATACCCTACCGTTCGCGCAAAGTAGCGTTAGCTTCTGAAAGTCTGAATTAAGCCCATTGATCGGATCGAGATTTCCTCTTCCTCAACCCCGACACTTAGTACAAGCAGCCTGTTTGATCATTCTTGATCACATTGTCAAGATTCGATCCAAGCAAACCAGCTCTCTCGATCCAAGCCTAGGAAGAATCGGTCAGCAGGTCACGTCGAAGACTGAAGAGGCAGCTCCTACATCCAGCACGGAATCTTCTACCTCGCGCTCGCGGCTGAGCACAAACAGAGTAGTGAAGTTGTTCGATTGCACAATGGCAAAGTCTCCGGTGTAGTCTTGCGCGGTCAGCTGACAAATCTTACTTATATCGTCCTTAAGAGCCTACGGACCTTGCACGATGTAGTTGGGGCCAGGGCAGTCCGGACCCGGCTGTCCAGGGAAGCCGACCTGGAAGACACCCGAAGCGCCGTAGGTTGGGTTGGCAGGCGCGGCGGTGCCCAGGATGTTGATTGCCCGGCCCTCAGCCTGGCAAGTGTTGTTGACTTGAACGGTGCCGTTATCCTTGGTCACGTCAGTATGGTTTGTCGTCATTCTGGGGGTAAGATGGCCTACATTTAGAGCATATTGTGCCTGAATGCATTTGCATCCTGCAGTGAATGGAGCTACTGTGCCGGCGACCTGGAACCATTTTCCTAGGTAAGACTCGAGGTGGAAGCCAATGTCGGCTTTGGGGTAGTAGCAGTGGCCATCCCAGCTTGAGGGAACAGCGTTCAGGCTCGCTGCAGAGGCGGTGGCCGCGAGTCCGATGGAGAGGGCAATGGTGGTGAGACGCATGGTCATAGCAGGCAATGCGAACTTGTTTGGAAGTAGAGTCTCAGTTATGGAGCTGAGAATTAGATGAGGTACGGTGCTTCGCGAGCATCTAGACTTATGTGAATGGTAGACCGAGGCAAACTACTTTATACTAATGCCTTGATCAACACCAGCTCTATGGAATCTTACACTTCGATCGATCATTTGTAGCAGGTCTAAGACGTAGACGTGGTACGCCTGCTCGGTTGTTAGTCTACACATGACGAAAGCCCAGTAATAGCCTCGCTAGAGAAAGTATAATTGCGTTAACCAGACATGGGACATGTTTGGCGAATTGAAGACAATTTTCACCAAAAGAGCTACACAGCAAACCTTTGGAACGCAGCAAGACATTAGCTATCAATCAACCGGCCATTATGTCTAACCCAAAGCCAGTGGCCCAAATTTGTCGAATTAAGGAAGGTACATCTATTTGTGAACGGAACTTGGATGAACTGGGAACTGAGGCGCAGTGTGGAGAGAGCCAAGCTCCGCGTGGCTCCGGAGCCCTCTGCGCGCGCAACGTGGCGGAGAACTCGCCTATAAACATTCTCACCGAGTCATGAAGGACTGAGAGTACTCGCTTCATGATGTTGCATTGATTTCGCGTAATCGTGGTGCTGGTGATGTACATATCATTACGGCCGAATCCCGACCAAGCTCCCTCTTGGTGAGAGGCATCGCGCCTGAGCGTCCCAAAAACTGCCTTCACTTTGACTTCACAAGCTCGAGATACTGATTCGCCAGGTCGCTGACCATAGCTTCGAGCGGCTTCAGCTTCATGCCAAAGGCCTTCTCAACCTTCGAAGAATTGGACAAGCCAGGCTTAGACCTCTTCCTGCCATCAGTCGACAATACCCCGGCCTTGACGGCTTCCGGGAATTTCTTTGCAGCGATCTTAGGAACGTCGTCCCAGATGATGTCTGTGGCACAGGTCAAACCACTTTCGTGCGATTTCTACGAAAGGCTAGCTTACCCTGGCTCAAGAAGCAATTCTCCACACCGTTCTTCGTCTTGATCTTGTTTCGGTCGAGGGCATCAACGTGGACGCGAGCGACGTCGTCGACGTGGATGGCCATACCGGGCTCTGGTGGGTCGCTTCCATCTGAGCGACCGGTCATGAGGGCCAGGAAGACGGCATTGGTGCCCTCGTACAGCTGCGCAGGATTTGCAGCGATCAGGTTGGGACCGATTACGTACCTAGAAGACGATATGTGAGCATCTATCCAACCATTGGACAGGCCAGTATAGGGATGCGAAATGAGGGCCTATCCGGCGATCCAGGACGGCACTATCTTTCCACAACTTGAGGATGTGGACGTGAACTTACGGTGGCATGACGTTGACGACGTCAAAAGCAGGTGTCTGCTCCTTCATGAACTTGTCGGAGGCATTGAGTGCCGCTATCTTTGAACTGACGTAGGCCGCGAAGGCGGTTGGGAAAGGAGGCTGCCCTTCTTGAACCCTGTCGTCGCCGGTGACGATACGCCCCGATGGTGCCTCCTCGGACGGCAAGAGAATGGATGGTGGAATGATAGCCACGGCCGATGAGGTGATGACGACGCGTTTGACAGAGCCGGACTTTCTGGCAGCTTCGAGTGCGCGCAAGGTTGCGTTGACCGCCGGGACGATCAATTCATCATGCTGACGCTCCGGTGGGATGTCTCCATGAAGCGGAATAGGTGAGGCGAGATGGATCATGGAGTC
>JAKLND010000168.1:0-44915 GCA_022813125.1 Septoriella neoarundinis | reverse complement strand
GGCTGGCTCAGGGCGTTGTGGTGTGAAGAGCGCAGGTCATGCGGCCGCGCGAGCGTGCACGGTGGACACAAACATGGGGAGTCGGTACGGGCCATCAGCCTCCCGCGCGATCGCCGTGTGGGGGGGAAGCGAGATCGACTGTCGGACTGGGCAGCTGGGGGAAATTGCGAAAGCCCATAGACGCCCACGCCCCAACACCTGCTGCATGCACTGGGCTGCCAGTACCGCATACGCTGGCCGGAGAAGTGCCGAGTGACCCAGACATGCATGCTGCTTGACGAACAATGGGACGCCAATGCGAGACACCGCCCACACTGACGCGCCGGTGTGCACCTCCTTCGGCGCGGCGAGCGAGGCCTGCCTCCGGCTTTGCCCATGTCCCAAACGTGATCAGCAGTTGTATCGTGTTTTTCGTAAGCTTATTATTTGATTATTTGGAGTCAGGCGAGAGGTGTCACGATAGCGCTAGTATCGGGCTATCCAACCACACGAGAGACAGGAACAGGGCATGAGTCTTCTTGGCTCGATAATGAGCGGAGACACATCCTACGTGCCTGTGGTCGACTCATTCCCTGCATTCGTAGGTAGGCCGCCACCGAATGCATTTCCGACAAACATCACAGACGCTCCCACCAAGGAACTATGTCGACGAGACTCGGTATCCTGACTCGAAGCCTAGGGCTGCCAGACGGGCTGCACCAATCCATCCGCTAGCCTCAGACCATGATAAGCTGATCGTTAGAGCTGTGCGACCCTCATATGCCGTAACCCCAAGGGTTGATGATAACCCTAACCCTAACCCTACACATAGTGTGGGGACATTCATTCTGCCGCCAGCCATGAGCGTCGGTCGATCCTAGCCCATCAGCGCCGACTGTGGCTCTCCAAGGCATAACATCCATCCTGGAGAGTCAAAGGCGATGGCGGCGCCATCAGCTCGGTCTTCCCTAACCATTGAGTGAAGACAGGATGAGGCCTTTCTCATGTGGCAATCGGGCCGGCATCCCACTCACCATGTCATCAGGCCACGCCATCCTGGCATGCTCCCACGTCGTCTCCTCGCCTACATGCTGCCGTACGTACTGCATCTGCACGGTATCGGTGAAGATGCGTACTTGGTGACATGGGAAAGGCATGAGACACGGACATGCACACGTCGATCCTAGCACGAAGAGCCAACCATTGAATGTTTGAAGATAGCTAAAATGCGGATGAAGGAGGCGGATTGCGTGTATTTGGCACTACCTAGGTACGATCCGAGAGCACGTTCAAGAAAGCGACAATGGGCTAGTCAACATAGCTGCCCCAAGTCTCTATGCTTATGTATCGATGAGATAGCCAAACAGGTCCTACCGCTAAGACAGGCCAGCCAAAACGTTCCTTTATCTGCTACTGTGGCCTTGCTCTCATAGAAGAATGATGCCCAAAATGCTTTCGCTACCCTAGATAAGCCCTGATACGAAAAGCGAGCCTTCTTGCCGGGCCAGTCTCATCTTCTTTCCCAGAATGGGTCGATTCGCCAACTCAATACATGATACCAAATGCGTACGTTTTTCTATTGGAATTCATACTCAGTGGTAATACTGTCAGCATCTACCAGACTGATGACTTGCATTGATAGTGGTCTAGGCCGTTGGAACACTCTAGCATCCCCGCCGAACATACCAGATAGCAGTCTTTCAAGTGAGCGGTTGGCGTGCGCCCCGTTCCACGGATCATGCTAGGCTACCAGATTCCCGATCAATGCCACCTAGCACTGCAGGACTTTGGGTTTACTTGTAGTAATGCTGCGAAGCAATGACGTTGTCATCCTTGTCGAGCTCAAACACGGAGTAATGTTGTGACTCGTCGTTTCTGCTTGGGTGCTCGGCTTCCCTACGCGCTCCGTGAGCTGCTGTTCCCGAGATCAAGGTGCGCGCGGCTTACTTCATGGCAACCTTGACGGTGTCGGGCTTGAGTTTGTCCTTGTACTTCTCTGCTACGACTGCAAACTCGTTTTGCGTGTTGGGGGAAAGCATCAAGCGTTCCCAAGCGTCTGTCTTGGTGACGTACTCAATCGCTACACGCTTCCCTTTGGACGTAGTCATTGATTTGATGATCTGGCTAGATTTGTACATATTTGACGCAAGCTCGGAGTTCCAAGTTCAGGCTTTGGGGTACATGTGGTGGTGGTGAAAACTGATGTTATAGACCAGATGTGGTGAACGAGACTGAACGCCCAGCTCTGTTGTACATGGCCGCTTTTAAATGCTTGAGAATGGCGAGCAATCTATTCTCAGCTGGTCTGAGCGGCTGAAGTAGACGATCTATCCATAGAAAGTGCGGCGTCTGTTTGAGGCTTTCATGTCGGGTTTCAAACCCTCGAGTGGGGTACTTCGACTGGGCGATACGCCTTCGATCAACTGCCTGTTGGTGCTCAGCGCTTGCCCGTAAGCGAATGTGACTGTGTGAGCATGTCCGACGCCCTGGTCCACCTAAGGCGCTGCACCTGTCCATCTGGTATATTGGCAAGTCCGAGGCGCTTTGTTTCGGATCGCACCAATGTTCGAATGTGTACAGGTATGGGAAAGGACCCAATTACTATCGACAGGAACGACGATGGATCGGTGTGCGTACTCACGATCCGCCATGCGTACATTGAGTCCCGTTGCGAAGCGAGAGCGGCGCTCGTACGTATCGGTCGCGTCCGTGCTCACGGATGTGCGGTTTACGTTGTCGCCGTCCACCTGCGTGCCCTGTCCATGCTCAGGTCCTGTCCCGAGAGCCTAATGGCGCAAAGCTGATGTGATCGGAGACATGTGCATCTTCAGCATTCGAAACGGCTGCGGCGTCTAGTCTGAGGGTTTGCGGCGTCAACCATCCACGCGCTGTTACTGTCCTGCAGAACACTCGGTCTACTCTGCCCGTGGAAAGGTCTCGCTGAGTTCACCGTTGTTTCCAGCTGCATAACCAGAAGGTATTGAGATGCTCCCTACATTTGCCAGAATGGCGTCTTTGCCCACCGAGCTCGTCGGAGTCTCTGGCCGTCGCTATCTATACGCGGAGCTTCTCCAAGAAAGACCACTGTTGGGATACGTATGGACGGCAAGGTAAGAGCAACGCAATTTCTCATCTGGTGTCTTCTGACTTACAAATGAGCAGATCTGGGCAAGACAAATTCGTCCTGAAAGATATCCCAAAGAACATTTTAGCCAACTTCCAGCAGCGCATTTTACCTTGCCTCCGGACAGGTGCGAGCCCTTTGCTTCGCTTGCCCGTGGACAGCTTCCCGGATCGAAATACTCTCGTGTACCAATTCCTCACCGAAGACTTTCTCCAGCTTGTCCGGCAAAATATTTCAATGCGGAACCGCCGCAGGATTTTGAAGGACTGCGCTCAGGCTATTGCCGACCTGCACGATCGAGATGTCGTTCATTTGGGTATGAAAGCGTGCCTCTTGACTCTGACTACGACTGACTTCTCTCGACAGACATCAAGCCTGACAACATCATGGTCGATTGCCAAAGTCAAAGTCAAAGTCACGACGTGACCATTGACAGAGTTCAACTGACCGACCTTGAAAATGCCGCACACCTACCGAGAGGCAAATGCGTCAAGGGTATGCTCGCCGGGAATGACAACTGGCGTAGCCCAGAAGCACATTTCAAGGGCGAGCTCAGCAAGCCGTCTGATATTTTCTCTTTTGGTCTTGTCGTAAGTCCCATGGCACATTCGACGCCTCCAGCTATCCACTGATATTCCAATAGTGCCTCTATGCCGTGACATCCAAGGTAATCTGTGGCCCTGATGAAGACTTCGATAAGCACGAGTCGCAAGGAGCTCTGCCGGCTATGATCCGGATGCAACGCCAAGTCTCGTACTTTGGTGACGCTGATGCCCTGAACGGACTCATGAGACATGTCGGGGACGAAGAGATCAATCTTCAGGTACTGTCATTGCTCTGGGAGGAAAGGAATGAGGATTACATTCCCTACAAACCATTCTCGACTTGGCCTGAGGCTGATGACGAAGCTTTCCGAGACCTGATTCTAGGGATGCTGAGCTTGGACCCGACTCGGCGCTTGACAGCAGAACAAGTTGTGAAGCATCCTTGGTTCGGATCGGATGTCGACCGAAAGAATTGAGCGGAAGACGATTGTACATCATATTCAATCATTATCCCAGCTCAACCTACGTCTCAAGCATAGCGTTTCATTACAAGCACGTCCGAGGATGTTGAATCCCCGGCGAGACACCTCACACGTCAAAAGATAGAGGATGAGCCTATCTCGCGCGATCAAATCGCCTTGCCTTTCCACATCAACATGGAAGCCGCGGCTCCAACCACCGGCCCCACACTCACGATCTCTCCCAACCCAGCATACGCCGGCTCAATCCTTACCCTCACAAACGCCCCCGCCGCCAGCAAAATCGCAAACACATTGTACACGCCCGCCCACGCGAAGTTGAACACTATCCTCCTCCTCGCGCGCGCCGAGACGTCCAGAAGCGTCAGCACGCCTTCGAGGCCGCTGAGAAGGACGACGTCGGCTACGGACCCGGCTACGGAGGACGCGGTGCCGAGCTGGACGCCGATGGTCGAGGCGGCGAGGGCGGGGGCGTCGTTGGTGCCGTCGCCGACGAAGAGGATTGTTTTCTTTTCTCTATTCTTGTTGCTGTCGTCGTCTGGGCTTGTGGCTCGCAGCGCGGAGATGTAGGCTTGTTTTTGCTGGGGTGTCGCGTGCGAGAGGGTGTTGGACGCCGGGATGGAGAGCGCGGTTGCGATTTGCGTGACGGCGAGGGTGTGGTCGCCGCTGGCTATGTGGCAGGTCATGCCGCGGGCGCGGAGGGAGGTGATTACGGAGTGGGTTTCGGGGCGGAGGGTGCTGGTTAGGCCGAAGGCGAGGGTGGGGTGGTGGTTGATTGTGAGGAGGAGGGTTGTCAGGCCTTGGGAGAGGAGGGCTACGATGGCTGGGTGCGTGGATTGGTTGAGCCAATGTGGGTTTCCGGCACGGAAGGTTTGGTCGCGGTGTTTTGCTTCGATGCCGGCGCCTGGGATGGATTGTTTCTCATCGAGGCTGATTGGCTGGACAGCTCTGTCAGTCAGATGGGCGGCAACGGCACGGGAGACAGGATGGTTGTCTTCCTTGACGAGAGCTTGAAGAATCGAACGAGCCTCGTCGGGGTCGACGCTGGTGTCGAGAATATCCTCGGATACGACGCTCAGATCCCCTGTCGTCAGCGTTCCGGTCTTGTCGAAGACCACGTCTGTCGCCTTGCAACTCCGCTCTGTAGCTTCTGCTGACTTGATCACGACGCCCGCTCGCGCGGCGACTCCGCCAGCTATGACGAGCACCATAGGCACAGCCAGACCAAGAGCGCAAGGACATGACACAGCGAGTACAGCGATCGCATAGGTGACGGCAGTACCGATCGCTCCACCTGGTGATTGACCGCGTATTCTCAACGCGACACCTATCCAGGCAGCGAACACGGCGGCTGCTATCGCCACGACAGCAGGGACGAACCAGGAAGCAATTTTGTCTGCCAGATCTTGGATCTTAGGTTTGGCTTCGAGAGCCTGCTCGACAGATTTCGCAATGTCATTGACGCTGTTTGCGCCAGGGAGTCGGCTGATGCATGCGTGAAGGAGGCATTCACCATTGAGAGTGCCTGCAATGAGATTATCGCCTTGTTTCTTGCCGACGGGTAAGGATTCGCCCGTCAGCATCGACTCGTCGACGGCGCTCGTTCCGAATGTGACGGTACCGTCTGTCACGATGCGAGAATGGGCTTTGATCACAATACTGTCGCCGAACTGCAACAGGCGGGCGTCTATCGAGGTAGTGCCGCCGCCTTCTGTGAGCAGCAAAGTCTCTTCGACTTGCAGGGACCTCACTGAGACTGCTCGGACAGCGCGCTCACGAGCATGCGCGGCCAGAAGCCTTCCGAGAAGCACCAGAGTTATAAGGAGCGTACTCGTTTCGAAGAAGGCGTGCTGCTCGATTTGCACGCCTGCTAACGTCAGGCCAAAGGCAACTACGGAGTAGACGTAGGCTGCGGTGATGCTGATGACGACTAGCATGTCCATTTCGATGACTTTAGAGAAAATCAATGACTTCATCGCGCCGACGTAGAATTCGGGAACGGCGATGGCTTGCACGACGGTCGCTAAGATCAAGCTGACGATGTCGCGGGTCTGTCTCGGAACGTGATTTGGTGCCCAGTTGAGGACGACGACGGGGATGGTGAAGGCTGCGGCCATGGCGGTGTGCCATGCAGTCCTCATGAGACGTCGTCTCCCTTCGAGAATGCTGGAGTCTGCGGATGGCGGTGCAAGCTTTGCGTTCTCTGGTAAAAGATCTCTGGCGCCGATGACGTGGGGGTTATACGTGATGCGGTAGGCTTTGCCTATCCTTTCCACATCGACGAGACCTTCCAAGTGCGTGATGTTGCCTTCCAATTGTCTGGCGAGGTTGGCAGACATCTGTACGTCCAGATGTTGATACCCTTCGACCACAAGCGAGCACCTGAAGCCTGTCCGCTTCTCAATGATAGGTAGCACTTGATCGATCGATGTGGTATCGCTGTTCAGCTCGAATCTTGCCGTCCCAGATACGAAAGTGACTTGGGGCTTGCTGACTCCTGGTACCTCGTTCAGTACGTTCATCATCTTGGTGCTACATCCAGTGCAGGTCATGCCTGAGATACTGAGCGTGATATGCTCTCGCGCAGCATCTCTTTCAACATCATTGCGTATCTGCTCAACCTGGCTGATGTCCAAGAGCGTATGAGGCTTTTCCAAGGTAATGTTGTCAGAACCTTGGTCTCCTGAGCCTTGACAACAGGAAGCGGGCGCTGGTTTGCTTATATCGATTTTACTCAAAGCAGCAGAGCCGTCTTCCTTACTGAGCTTCTGGTCGCAGCAGCCTTTGTTACAAGTGCTTCGCTCACGAGGTGCAGTGATTGCGGCCTTCTCCGGTGTCTTAACCGCAGTGGTGGAGCTCTCGCCGATGGCACGACCATCCGACGAGAGGGTGCAGCAGGAAACGCCCATCTGTCGGACTACACTTCGGCAGATACACTTGCTTTGCTTGATCAAAGCTTCGAAGCGATCCAAAGCCATACGCAGATGGTTACTGCATGCGATAGATTCCTTTTGTGGGTCGAAGTCATCGACTGTCTCGCAGCATTTGTCGACACATTCTGTGGGTGTGGTCTCCCCGGTTCCGTTTAGAGTCGAGTCTTTGGGGATTGAGCAAACTGCTTCAGTGCGGCAGCATCCGACTCTGACTCTACCAGCTTGATCAAAGGCTATAGAGCCGGTGTGACAGCCATCCTTGTTTGCTCTGGTGGCGCTTGGTCCTGCACCACTGTTTCCATCACCTGTCGTGTTACAGAGGTGCTCCCGGCAGATGAGTTCAGAGTTCGCTTGCTTCCTTTCAGATCCATGGTAGCCAGCGTCCGAGGTGGACGTTTCATCACAGCAATTGTATACTTCTTTGTCGCAAGTTCGGCCTCTACGCTTGAACCCTGATGCGTGATCTCCGGCACGGTCCAAAGCAGAAGCACATGCGATGCCCGAAACGCCATGTTCCTCGTCAAGTCGGCATAAGCGAGCGCCTATCCGACGTAGACATTCTTCTACAGCAAATTGCTGTCAGCAACAGGTCAAGCTTGAGAGCAGTGAAGTGGGGCCCGCAACACAACACGTGACTTACCATTGCAACCACGGCGGCTGGCAGCAGACACGGGTTGTTTACCTCGGCAACAAGACATGATGAGTGCGTATTTTTTAGTTGTTGAGCTCGTCAATGTTGATGGATGGCAGGATGCTCAGTCGGCAAGAAGGAAGACAAGAAGCGGATGCGCCTCCTCTTGGCCCTTTTCCGGAAATATTCCACGTCGGAACTCTTCCATACAATGACAATTAAGGAACACGCAAGATTCAGGAATGCTTCCGCGCCAAATTTCACGGCTGGGCATATATATCTTATGTTTATCAACGCTAAAATGATGGAAGTCGAACGCGAGCAATTTGCTGCGGACCTGTTAAAGAGGGATTTGACAGTGACGTGTATATCATGTCTTTTATTGTCGCTGGGACTGGAGACAATACAGCATTATATTATCGTTCACAATGACTGACCATGTTTCTTCACCAAACCACAGCTTCTCCGTCGCCTTCGTCCCTGATTGCACTTCCATCGTACTTCCTTGGATCCGGCTTCACTTGATATGGTGGCAGCTGCTCTGGCGTGAGATGGTTCGGCAAGACAGTCCGACAAGTCAACGCAAAGCGGAGGTTGCCATGAGGCTCTACCTGGTGCTCCAGGTACTTCTGAATCTGTTCGCCCTCCATGATCACAATGTCACCGTGTGTGAGGTGGAAGGACAGGATTGCCTCAGCTTGTTTCCGATGCAGATCGAGCTCTTTCGGCAGCTCTTTTGCGCGTCTGCGGTACCCATCGGTGTTGCCGGCCTGCTTGAGGCGTTGAAGCTCCTCCCACGCCCCCATACGGCCTTCGTATGTATCCCTCGACTGGTATCTGGTCTTTCCTTTGCCCCTAAATCCCGAAGTGTACCCCGAGCTTTCCAGTAGAGGTAGCGGTAGAGGCTGTTCGTCCGTGAAGATGCCAATGTTGGAAATAGGACAGAAATACTTCGCCTTCACTCGAAGACTCATGGTTGCTGCAGCTCCCAGAGAGAGCGTGGCGATCCGAGGGCCTAGACCCCTTTCGCCATCATCGTGGTATTTGATCTTCTGGCCTTCCAGGTATGCGAACACAAGCTCTTCATTGAAGTCCTGGTATCCAAGGCGATCATTGACAAACACATGCTGAGCCCAGTTGAGACGAGACCGGGCTGCCCGGATTGCCTCGGGTGCATCGCCGAAAGACTGACTATCGCCGCTTGCGATGAACTTATAAGGCATGCCAAAATTCATTCCAAACGCGGTCATGCGAGCGCCTACTTCGGCTTTGTGGTGATCATCTACCGCATCTGGGTTACCGCTTGGTTCATCATCCAGGTCTCCGTTGGCGTTCCCTAGGTTCAACCTTGCTTCTGCGTCTGCTTCTACATCCGCTGGCACATGTTGCTTCAAAGCCTCAATGGATACTTCGGTAGACTCAAAGTCTCGTCGATTTGAGGGCTGCTTCTCGACGTCCATAGTCTTGCGTAGCATCCGTCTTTCTAGACCAATGTCCGCACTCTGCATTTCTCGGAACATGTCGTCAGGACCGCCAGGCTCGGAGACCACTTTCTGATTGGCCTTCGCAACGATCACAGAGCCGTCCAAGCCGTCCATGGTATACTTGACGACCTTATAGTTATGAGAGTAGCGGATCGTGGTACGTATCGCAGGCTTCGTAGATGATTTGATCAGGCTCGGCCCGTCGCTAGCCATGTCCCAGGGATTGTGATGGAGATTGGAAGGCATCACTACTTGGTGCTTAGGAATTAGCCTCCAATTGCAGCCCTTGGTATCACATCGCCAGCCTATGAAGAGGTATCGAGTGTTGCATCGCCCACAGTCTGGGCAGACAACTCCGCGCGTATTTACAAAACTGAGATTGTCGCCGAAGTGCTGACCGATCTTCGGCACTCCGGGATTCAAACTGAACGGCGGATCGTTCCTTTCCCAAGGTGTATGCGCAAGCAGGAAAGCAGGATGGTAATCGAGCTCACCGTATGGTTCTCGACCATCGGGCAATTTCCAGAAGTCTTCGCACTTAGCATTAGTGCAAATCCAGCCCATAAGGTAAACTTGAGGGCAAGTCTTTTGGCATCTGAGGCATTTGCTTATTGGCAGTTCAAGCTCTGACGGAGTGTCAATGTGATTCGTAGCGGCGTACCAGGGTTGCTTGGTCCTGTTGAGTCTCTCGAATCGATAGCGAATCGTTGTTCGAACTTTACCGTTTCTGCCTAGAGTCTTCTCTGCCCATACGTGTGTGGGTTTGAACCAGTCGAGTACGCAGTACCGATGAGGCATTTTTACAACCGACCCTTCGTTCTGAGAGCCACAGATGATGACCAGGGGGTTCCTCTGTGCGATGTTATTCAGTAAAGCTTGCGGCTGGTTATCGTTGATGTCGTGGTTCTCAGTCTGGTATATGATGCCAGTCTTAGCATCTTTCGCCATGCAACCGCCCATGCGAGCAATGATAACGTCTTGATCCATGTATTCTCGGCCGACACTAGCACTGTCAAACATGAATCCGTACACATTGCCACCGTTAGCGTAGCATCCGCTATGACCAGATTGAAAGTAGGGCAGGGTCTCGCAAAGCTCTTGTCTTCCAGGTGCCCAGACCTCAGGTTTGCCGATAGGAAGGGGTTTGGAGGACACAGGGTCTCGGTGCGTCAAGGCCTTAGAGAGTGCCAGAAGTTCCGGATCGATAGGCTTCGTTGAGCTGATTACATCCGATTGAGAGAACGCTGGCGAGTACATGAGTTCTGAAGCGTTGCTTGCCGCATTTGTCACCTTCACCGTGAGGTGGTCAGATATCGTTTGCCTGGTCCTTGACTGCTTGATGGGTATATTTGTGGGAAATGGTTCAGCAGAAATGTCAGTTAGGTTGGCCGGCTTGCTGCGACGTGTGGTATTGGTATGGTTGTTAGGTTGCGTTTGCTTCAGAGTCCGCTTTCGAGTACCAGTGGTTTGCTTCGAACCTCCACTTTGACGTCTTATAGGGGCTTTGCGGACAGATGGGACGCTATCATCCGTTGCTAACGTCCGGGAGTTGGCAACTTTAGACTTGCGTGTGCGCCTGGCTGGAGCAGAAGGGGCATCCTTGGGGATAGAGGCAATCCCTTCCACTGAAACGACCTCTTTCGCGTCCGGCACAGAAGATTGATCTTGACTTGTTGATGACATGGCAGTGGCCTCCTCGAGTCCTCTTAGCCTCCATTGAGCCGCAGATAGGACTCGCAGGCGAACGACGCTGCCTCTTCGGTTATTTACCGGAGCTGGTGCAGGTAGCACTGGAGAGTCGCCTATAGCAAGTTTTGGTGCGAGTGCTAGCTCAAGGCCTTCGTCGACTTTGCCAGACTCGTGAGATCGATTGAGCTTGTAGGCTTCAAGAATTGCTCCAGTAAGAGACTGAGGAGGCTCAGGTGTAGCATCGAGCTCGGATAATTCAGAGTCGGTCAATTCGAAGTCTTTCCGATGTTTCTTGGAAGGCCTTGAAGCAATGTCTGGAGCTTTCCGCTTACCGGGCTGCGGACTGCATTCGGAGGCACTGTTCTTCAGGGCTGTATTGGCCACTTGCGTACCACTGTACCTCCGAGTCGTCCTCTTGACCGCATTATCATCATTAGAGGAACTCTTGCGACGGGCTGCGGTGGCTACTCGGGGTGCACCCGCGTTTCTGGGCTGCCCTTTGAGAAGTTTCCTGGTAGAGACGGACCTCTGAATGCTGGCTGTAGAGGCTTTTCTGCTTCCTGCCTTTGTCGGCGTTATGGTGCTTAAAGCGTCGGTACTCTTCATAGGAGACTCAGGCGCTGCCGACCCAAGTTCAAGGGAAGCGCTTCCATCCTGACGATGATTTGGGGCTCTTGAGATGCTCTGACTGGCCTTGAGTGCGGCGTTCAACGCCACTCGATCGGAGGGCATTTCTGCTTTCGAGTAAGGGCGTTACAAGTTCTCGGCTGCGGGTGAGTCTCAAAGTCAAGAAGGAGTGTCATTCTTTGTGCGATATGAAACGAAGCAGTCCAATGGAATACTCCAGCTATTGTACCCTGATGTTCAAACCTTCTGCTGGGACGATCATCGATGACAGGTAATTGTTACCACTGAATTGAGATTGGTTGAGCGAGTCACTGAAAGCTCCGATATTTGCGTTCCAGGCGACCCCTCTGGCAGCGACGCGGCGCAGAGCCTGTGATGATTTGATGCGCGGTTCTTCCAGAGTAACGGCTTGTCCGACAGTATTGCAACTGCAACAGCGGATGGACAAAAGCTACGACAGGCTCTCGCAGGAGTTTACAGAGATCAGGAGCGATTGTAGACCGCAGCAAATAGTTGACGTAGGCCGAACAGATGAGCGTGACAGTGAATGAGGTCCGTGACGAAGCGACGAATCCGAAGCTGTCGACGGTGCGGGGCTGAGGCTCGAGCCATGCTCTGGAGCAACGGCGGCAGCAGGTTATGCATTGAGGATACACGCAATGCAAAACTGATGCGGTGAACGCAAGATGATATATCTTCTTCATTGAGGCTTGTGATTGGGAATGACAAATATCGATCGTTTTACACGAGAGCAGACGACTTCGCTTGTGCACACTTCAAGTGAACCTGGGCAGGTGGTCAAATCAGGGATAGCGATGAACTAGACCATACGAAGGTTGCACAGGACAACGAAATGGGGAATCAAGTTTTTACAGGCTACGAAATCTCAGTACCAGTGAAGCATACACCAGGCACCTTGCTTGCTCAAAGCAGAATTATCTCATGTCCCAAACCAAATACACAATGCTTCCTGTGGCTCCATGCCAAAGCCACTCCAACAGGGAACGAACGCAGTAGCAAGGCCCATGCATATGGGAACGCAAGCAGCCGCGCCGCGTGTGGAGGGCAGTCTACACTCAATAGAGGAGACTAGAATGTTTGACAACTCGCATGCCGACAATACCACAAACAGCAGTTTGTCCGTGTCGCCTATCTGCACGGCTGGTCGCCGGCTTGTCGATGACTGGGTCAAGCGACCTGCTCCGCTCCTGCAAGTATGAGCTCCGGCATGGTGGCGAAGGGCACGGCCAACCACCAATCCGTCATGTAAGCTCGAGTACCGAGGAGATTCGCACAATGTGCAGTCTCTTCCGCCCCTTTCTCCGGAAACATCTTCATGGCTGCTATCGCACGCTCAAATGATCTGACTTTTTTTTTTCCTTTTTCTTTTTTTTGGGGGTTTTGAATAGAGGCTCGACTCAGGTCGAGCTCAGATGGAGGATTTGGTCGGGTTTGCCGACGAACTCACGTCGATAGAGCGCGATGCGCGCGGCAATGGCATTCACGTCGGTACCTTGATTCGAGGCGCGCAGCTGTCTCACCACGTCCGTAAGACCAGCCTTCCAGCGCTGTTCTTCCTCGGCTGTTTTCCAAGGGGGGTTGCGGGTTCCTAGGTCTTTGAGAAGCTCGGCATCTACATGTTAGTACAGCTGTGTCAGCTACCATCTGGGAGCAAAATGAATTTGAGGAGCGAAAGAGCCGCATAAGAAATGTGCATCTAGTAGGGGCATGTCATTCGCCATAGTACGCACCATTAACGGCCATGTCGCGGAAATGCTGATCCTCGCAACTAGCATCATCGCATTTACCGGTCGACAGCTCGTTTGCACAGATGAACTCTGAAGGATCGATCTTGTTACTGTATGTTAGCGACTTGAACCCACCCGGAACGTCTGAAGTAAACTTTGGGTGGAAGCGATAATCCTTGAATACCCTTAGAGGACTTTCATAAGGGGTGTAGTGGGGCCGCGAAATCTCATGCTGCTGGTGTGATCAATATCTGGCGGGAAAGTTGTCATTGGGTTTACACACCTCTGGAGTTGCGTTGCCTTGCTCTCGTGATGACGGTTGAAGCTCTGGCGCTAAATCGGCGTCTTGCGGACCTGCTTGCGATCCGGAACGCAAAGTCGAAAGAATCGGTGGAGGCTCGGATCCAGGCAGCCCAGTAGACTTAACTTGCCCAGTGGACTCTCGATGGAGAACTGGTGTGGTGTCATGGTCTCCAGGATGTGCAGTTGCGAGCACGGGCTCGTATTCATCGCCACCTTCGTCCTCTGAATGGGAAGATGAGTCGCTCGAAGTTTCGCTGGTCTCTGCCTCTGAGGAAACATCCATGGAGATATCCGACTGCGCGGAGTCGATCTCCTCACCACCATTCTGTACGGTCGGGAGGTCGGGCCCCGTTGGTTGAACCTCGTCCTCGCTCGCATTGCTATCGTCACCACTAGACAGATCCATAGCATCATCACTGTCGCTAGACGTGGATGCGTCCTGGCCGTGCGCCTGCATTGATTCGGGAGCTTGAACCGAATGAGCCGCTTGGCGTTGGTCAGAGATATTTTCAGCTTCTTCTTTGAGCTGTGACAGCTTCGCCTCCATGCTCTGCTTAGACTCATTAGGCTGCTCCTCGCAAAGTTGAGGGGCGGCGGCGCTGCCAGCAGACGTTTGGTAGCGGCCGGTAAGACCTGGAAGGGACGAGGCTGGTGCAGGCTCTGATGCGGCACTCACTGTCGGCTTGGCCTTCCTAGGCTGCTTCTGCATCTCAGCAATACGTCGGTTCATTTCTTCAATTTCTTGGAGCTTGCGTTGATATGCGGTTCCGCCAGGAGTGCTTGCGCCAGGCGTGCCAGGCGTCGAAATCTCAGCGCTGTTGACGGGTGGAGGGAAGTCACGCAAGAGATTCGGCTTCTTGGTCTCGGACATCGTGTCTCTGGTATTGCGAGCAGCATTGTCTTCATCATCGTCCATATCGTCAAGTTCGGACTCCTCTTCATCACTGACGTGTATGATCACAGAATCATCGTTGCTGTCGTATTTGAAAGGATGCCTGGGTGTCACTTGGCCTGAATGAGAAACACTAGGCACAGTGGAAGATCTGGCGTTGGTGGCAGTATCTGTTTGATGGACAACAGGAGACGGATTTGTACTTGGAGCGACGCTAGAATCTAGCGAACTTGTAGCTTCGCTTTCGACTGCCGCATCCAAAAAAGATACTTTCGACGGAGGATGTACTGATGCTTGCTCTTGCAAACCGGTAAGAGGCGTTTGGACTTGAGTTGAAGCTCCAGTCATGAAAAGCCCTGGCAGGCCAGGAAACTGGGAGGAGAAGGGAGAAGGTTGAGCGGGCTGTGCTGGTGTCGCGAGAGATGCTGTCTGCGTCGGAGTAAACGAAGCTGTTTGATAGACCGGCTGGCTAGAAGACGAAAGCGAATCTGGGACCGAAGAAGGGACCGATTTGCCGACTGGCGCAGCGGTGTTCTCGCCCTCGTTGCGGCCGAGAGCGGCTGTAGTGCTGGCAAGGCGCTCGGCCTCGCGCTTGCGAGCTTGTTCCGCTTTCAGAGCCTCCAGCCTTTTACGAATGAGATCAGTCTGCACGTTAGCTTTCCTCGGCTGTGGCACGGCAGGTTTGGTGGTTCCGGGCGCGGTGGAGGCGGCAACTTGGACAGTCGCAGGGGCCGGTGTGGCTTTTGGTGACTCAAGGGACCTTGTGTGTGTAGCTGCGCCTGCCGCCTCGTTCTTTTTGTTTTTCGCTGCCTGCAGTCGTGCGAGATACGCAGACCGATCGACAGGCGCTGCAGCTGGCGCTTTATGTATAGACACACGGTTTGCGGCCGGCTTGACTGCAAGATCAGATGCGGCCGTATTGGCGGGCGAGTCCTGGGTAGAGGCAACTGCAGCTTTGCCTGCAAAACCCTGCGCATGCGTGCGAGCCGCGTTTGTCTGCTGCGAGGTCTCCGCTGGTGCATTCAGCCCGAGCTCCTGGAAAATGTTCCGAAGCATTCTCGTGTCGCCGACTTCCCGCGCCAGGTCGTCGAACGTAAGCCCAGCGCGGTAAGCGGTGAGGACGAAGGTTTTGGCAGCCTCGTGTCTTGCGCGTTTTTTCAGAATCGGTGATCGCGGTGCAGGAGACGCCCGGCTACTGGCAAGACGATCTGGTTTCCTCCGATCGTGTTCCTTGGGGTTGCGTGGTGGAGATTGTTGACGCTTCGCGCGCTTGTCCATGCCATTACGGCTTTGAGCGACATGGTCGGTCCCACTACGCTTCCTTGGTCCAGTGGGCGGAGGCCGAAGGAAATCCGGCACTCCCTGGGGCACACCCTCAGCGTCCTCCACCTCGCCCTCCTCACGGTCTACCGTCACTGTGTCCGCCTCTTGAGCAGTGGCAGCACCGTTCAGCGGCGCCGCTGGCGTACTTGCTAGCACAGGCACATTCGCCTGCGCATGGACGCCAGTAGGCGTTTGTGCTGGAGGTAACGGGAAGAGCCCGGCTTGAAACATGTGGCCCAGGGCGGCGAGGTGCTCAGGCGGGATGCTCTGGAGGATGCTGCTCATATCCATGCCAGGCAATTGCGCATTTTGCAGGAAGGCTTGCTGTTGAGTCTGAGGCACTGGCGGTGCCGCTAGGACGTTCGGAGCAGGCATGGCGTTATTTTGCGTAGGGTGTTGGTATGCAAGCGGAGGGACGCTGCCCGGTTGGAAAGGAAATGGAAAGTTGTGTGACATCTTGTCCAGTAGCCACGAGCCCACGTGCGTCGCGGACGATGTCACGCGTCACCGCTGCAAGTGAGGATGAGTGGCAAGTTTCCTATATCGCGTGTTACAGTGAAGTTAAAGTATCGGAATTCGGTCTGCCAGTGCGCAGACGGAGGCGTGGCCAGCGTGTGCTCGTCCCACGTCTTGGACAGCAAACGCCCAACGCGTGACACTTCGAGGTAGGAGCCCGTTGAACGGTATGAGGTGTCTTGCGAGTGAGTGGCGGCAGTGCGTACTTTCGCGCCGAGCTCATTTGGTCCAAGCACTGGTTCGCGCGCGCCTGTGGGTGATGGCTCGAGGATGGTTTTGCGGAGGCCAGCGCGGCCGGCGCTCGGGCCACCTCCGGCGATCAGCGATTCGCTCACGGGTGGAGTAAGTTGCGGGCGGTTGCCGTCGCTCAAAGCGGTACAACGTAAACACGGGGACTTGAGAAACACGACCGTTGCCAAACAATCTCGCGTGCTATAGCACACCCACACATTGACCCTGTACATAAGACGACTGCCCTCGAGGCTAACGGCACTTTCGAACTTTCCTCCAGTCCTCTGATGGGCGCCTGAAAGGGCCCTCAGATGCGCGCACGACGGCCAGAGGCCTCACGACCACCAACAACAACGGTAAAGCAGCGCCAGGCTCAGCGATTATGAGCTCGCAGGCGCAAGACGGGCCAAGATGGCGCAATGGCGCGCTGCAAGGGCGCGAAAGAGACCCGGATACTCCTTCACCAGGCCCTCCACCCGGGCACGCGAGATCCAAGTCCAACTTCTTGCAATCAGGATTGTCGCCGAGCGCCCCCATGGGCCACGTCCGGAATCAGTCATTACAAGAGCTCAAATCCGGCGGACTGGGTAGAACAAATTCAAGGCGGACCGGCTCCGCGCGAGGAGGCGCAGCTGCTGGCACCTTTGCACCGCAATTCATCAAGCCGGAAAATTTGGATGGTGCCCAGGATGTCCGCGTGGTTGAGGGCGAGAACGATTTGTCTGGTAAACGATACATCTGGATGCGCGACGACGAGAAAGCCTTTGTAAAGGGATGGGTGGTTGAAGAGCTGCCAGAAGGCATGCTCAAAGCGCAATGCGAGGATGGAACAGTGAGTGGGAGCAACATCAAAGTCATGTGGGTTGGGTAAAGCTGACAAGTAATACAGCAACGCGATGTGCCCGCCGACAGCGTGGACAAGGTCAATCCAGCCAAGTTCGATAAAGCAGACGACATGGCTGAGCTCACTCACCTCAACGAAGCCAGCGTTGTCCACAACTTGCACCAAAGATATCTTGCGGACCTCATCTATACATACTCCGGCCTTTTTTTGGTGACCGTCAATCCTTACACTCCGCTCCCCATATATGGAAGAGACTATGTGAACATGTACAAAGGACGGCATCGGGAGGATACAAAACCTCATATCTTCGCCATGGCGGACGAGGCTTTCAGGAATTTGGTCGACGAAGGGGAAAACCAATCCATTCTGGTCACCGGAGAGTCTGGCGCGGGTAAGACGGAAAACACGAAAAAGGTCATTCAGTACCTCGCTTCAGTCGCGACTTCGGACACGCCACGCGCCAAGTCAGGAGGGAGACATCTTTCCAACCTGTCAGAGCAGATCCTGCGCGCGAATCCAATACTTGAATCTTTCGGTAACGCACAAACTTTGCGCAACCACAACAGTTCACGTTTCGGAAAGTTCATCAGAATCGAGTTCACGCGATCCGGTCAAATTGCCGGTGCCTTCATCGACTGGTATCTCCTTGAAAAGAGCAGAGTTGTCAGGCTGAGCTCTCAAGAGCGCAACTACCATGTGTTCTATCAATTGCTCTCAGGTGCGGACAAGCAAATGCGCAAGGACTTCCTCTTGGACAACATGGAAGTTGAGCATTTCGAGTACACGAAACGAGGAAACGACACCATCTCCGGAGTTGATGATGTTGCGGAATGGAATGCTTTGCTTGAAGCTTTTGCCGTCATGAGCTTTTCTGAAAAGGACCAGAAATCGATCTTGTCGACGGTTGCAGGTGTTCTCCACCTCGGTAACGTGGCAGTAGTGAAAGAAAGCCTGAGAGGAGACCAGGCGGCATTGCACCCAGACGCTGAGGATGCGGTTAAAAGAGCTTGTCACTTGCTTGGAATAGATGCTGCCGCTTTCGCCAAGGCTCTTTTACACCCCAGAGTCAAGGCCGGAACGGAGTGGGTGGAGAAGGTGCAGACGCCCGAACAGGCACGACTCTCCATCGACGCTTTGGCGAAGGGTATCTACGAGCGTGCTTTCGGCGATCTCGTGACTCGTATTAATCACCAACTCGACAGGACCTCCTCAGGGTCGTTCAGCGATGGTACTTCATTCATTGGTGTTCTCGATATCGCCGGTTTCGAGATCTTCGAGAACAATAGCTTCGAACAGCTCTGCATCAACTACACCAACGAGAAGCTCCAGCAATTCTTCAACCACCATATGTTCGTCTTGGAGCAAGAAGAGTATGCGCGCGAGCAGATCGAGTGGAAGTTCATCGATTTTGGCAAAGACTTGCAGCCCACTATTGATCTCATTGAGCTGCCAAATCCGATCGGTATCTTCTCTTGTTTGGACGAAGATTCCGTCATGCCTCGAGCCACCGACAAGAGTTTCACCGAGAAGCTTCACTCTCTTTGGGATCGCAAGACACCAAAGTACAAGCGATCACTTCTGAGCCAAGGCTTCATGCTCACCCACTACGCTGCAGAGGTCGAATACTCAACAGAAGGTTGGCTAGAGAAGAACAAAGATCCCCTGAATGACAATGTGACCAAGCTCCTGGGTGCATCCTCCAACAAGCACGTTGCACAACTGTTCGCCGACTGCGCAGAAACGGACGACTTCGGCGAGGGCGGCGGACGCAGTCGTGTGAAGAAGGGCCTCTTCCGGACCGTGGCTCAGCGACACAAAGAGAACTTGTCCACATTGATGTCTCAGCTGCACTCGACGCACCCGCATTTCGTTCGCTGTATCTTGCCCAACCACAAGAAGAAGCCGAAGCAGTTCAGCACGCCCCTCGTACTCGACCAGCTTCGTTGCAACGGTGTGCTCGAGGGTATCAGAATCGCCAGAACCGGTTTCCCCAACAGACTGCCCTTCGCCGAGTTCCGCGCCCGTTACGAGATTCTCTGCACGAACATGCCGCGTGGCTACCTTGAAGGCCAGGCAGCTAGCAAGATCATGTTGGAGAAGCTCAACCTCGACAAGTCCTGGTACCGAGTTGGTCTCACCAAAGTCTTCTTCCGCGCTGGTGTCTTGGCCGAGCTCGAAGAGCAGCGTGATGCCCTCATCCGCGCCATCGTCGAGCGATTCCAGTCTCTTGCTCGTGGTTTCGTCCAGAGACGCCAGGCTAACAAGCGACTGTACCGTGCTGAGGCTACCCGTGTCATCCAGCGCAACTTTCAAGTCTACCAGCAAATGCAAGCAAACCCCTGGTGGCAGCTCTTCGTGCGCATGCGTCCGCTACTGGGGGCTACTAGGCAGTCCCAGGAGGTCAAGAAGCGCGAGGAGGAGATTAAGAAACTCCAAGAGAAGATGGCTGCTGAAGAACAGAGCCGTGCCAATATCGAAGAAGAGCGCCGCAGAGCGGAGACCGAAGTGCAACGTATCCAGCACACTCTTGAGAGCGAACGCGCGCTTGCCCTGGACAAGGAAGAGATCTTCCGCCGCCTTCAGGACCGCGAGGCTGAGCTCATCGAGAAGCTTCAGGGTGCTCTTGAGGACCAAGAGAGCCTGGAAGGCCAAGTCGATGAGCTTATGGCGGCTCGCAAAGCTGCTGAGCATGAGGCTGATGAGCGCCTGAAGCAAGTTGAGCAAGCGGGTCAGATCATCGCCCGCCTTGAGGGCGAAAAGACGGATCTGAGGGATCGTATCTCGGAGCTTGACGAGCACCTTGCTGAAGTGGAAAGGAGCCGTTCGCAGAGGACCGAGGAAGAAGAGCGCTTGACTCAAGAGATCAGGATGCTTCAGAGCCAACTCAGCCTCCGTGAGCGCAAGAACCAAGACCTTGAAGCCAAGCTGCTCGAGAACGATCAGGAACTTGACCTCAAGCTCTCCAATGCCAACAAGGAACTCCAGGGCACTAAGAAGCAAGTCCGGGATCTGCTCGACGAGAATCGCTCCATTCGCCAGCAAATGTCTGACCTGTCTTCCACTTCCGCAAGCTTCGAGGATGTGATCCGCCGCAAAGACAGCGAACTTGCTATTCTCAAAACAGACCTGAAGAAATACCAGGATGATCGCAAGCGATTCGAGGAGGAGAAGCACCAGCTCACGACCCAACATGGCAGCGTGCAGAACAGGCTGCGCTCAGTCCAAGCTGAGATGGAAGCTGTCCGCACTCAGCATGCTCAACTCGAGCGTGAGGCAGCAGATGCAAGACGTGCGCTTGAGGAGCAGACTTCCGCCAACGAACAAGTCGAGATGCTTGAAGCACAGCTCCATGATATCAAGGGCGAGCTTTTCGAGGCCCAGACTGATCTCAGCCGCGAACGCCAGTCAAGAGACGACGTCAAGAAGATCGCAGAAGCCGAGCTTGAGGACCTCAAACGTGAGTTCGAAGCGCTGAACGACAGCAAGGTCACCATTGAGAAGGAGATGTACACGCAGTCAGATGTCACCAGGCGTGCTACCAGCGCCAGAGAGCAGGCCGATCAGGAGCGCAAAGAGTATCAGGCAGAGCTGCAGGACTTGAGAAAGAAGTTCATCGAGCTGCAGGAAGCCAAGATCGACTGCGAGGCCGAGGTCGAGCGCAACGTTACCAAGCAGGCTAACGAGCGTGCAGCTCTGCTCCGTCGTGACTTGGATGACAAGTGCCAGCAGGTCGAGGAAATGGAGAATGATCGTGCACGTCTCACGGGTGAAGTCCAGCGCTTGAAGCAGCTCATCGCCGATTCGGACTCGTTCAAGCTGCACCACGATCAAGATAAGCAACGTCTGGAGCGCGAGATCGTCACCATCAAGGGTCGCTTGACCGCATCGGAGAATGACAACCGAGCGTTGTTGAACAAGGTTCAGCAGAAGAACTTGGACATCGCTCGTTCGAACTCCAAGGCTAGCGACAACCAGCGCGTTAGGCTCAACCAGGTCATCGCCGAGAAGAGCAAATCCGACGAGGAGAACAAGAAACTCCAGCGTCAGCTCAACGACTCGCAGCTCCAGATCACTTCTCTCGAGAAGCAGAAGGAGAAGCTGACGCTCAGCCTCGAGGATCTTAGCCACGAGATGGATCGCGAACACAAAACTACACGCAATGCTGAGCAACAGTCCTCTGCTGTCAATCTTCAACTCGCTGAGGCGAACAGGAAGCTTGAAACCGAGAGGCAGCTCCGCACTCAGGCACAGCAGAACACTCGCACCGTGCAGACCTCGCTTGACGATGCCAACAAGGAGCTTGAGGAGGCCCGAGAGCACCTACGTCTGCTGGCCAAGGTTTTTGATCCCGAGAACGGAAGTCTGCCCTCCAACCTCGATAGTGCGAAGCCGGAGCTGCAGCGCACAATCGACATTGCTCAGAAGCTTGAAGCGTCCGAGAATGCACTCCGTCTCGCGACAGATCGCTTCGCACGCGCGGAGACGCAACTGGAGAACCTTCGCTCGCAGCACACCGAGGACTTGCAGGAGAACGACAGCCGGCACCAAAATTCCAAGCGGGCTTTGCTTGAGGAGATGAACGCAAGTCAGGTTAATGCCCGGTCTTCGCCTTCCAACATCAAGCGTGACTGGGAAGCTACCCGCAAGAATTTCTCGCCTGGTGGAGTGCACACGCCTGGCAGCCAGCGCCACATCAGTAATAACACCAATGACTCGGCTCGCTCGGACCGTACTGTCGACACTGTCACGTACCACCAGCGCATGGATCTGGCTGGTGAGCTTGAGCTGCTGCAGAACCAGCTGCAGATGTCTGAGATGAAGAACAGCCATCTGCAGGCTCAGATCGCGCGCACGCCAAACAGCGGCAACTGGCAAGATGACAGCCCTTCGCTGCGTCGTGTCCAGAAGCTCGAGAAGGAGAACTTCCGCCTGCACGACATGCTTGACGACTCCGCCAAGAAGGTCACGGCGCTCGAGCAAAGCATTCGCACTGGCCAATTGTCGTTCAAGGAGGTCCAGACCAAGAGCCACGAAGAGCTCTACGATCTGATAAACTCGCAGGAGCAATCACGCCGTTCCTTGCTTACTGCTCACAATGCCGCGATCGCCGAGCTCGCCGATGCTAAGACCTCGTTCGACGACATCAAGCGCAAGAAGGTCAGCGTAGAAGTTGACCTCCGCGATGCCCAGTCGGAGCTCAACGACATCCACTACGAGCGCGAACAGGAGGCTGCCAATCACTCCCAGCTCTTGCAAGAGTTTTCCGATCTGCAGATCAAGCTTGACACTGAAGTCTCGAAGCTCGTCGATGTCGAGGACAGCTTGGAGATGTACAAGGCTCGCTCGGACGAGTACTTTGCCAGGCTCGAGCAGGCTGAGATCGCTGTCCTCAAGGCTTCGCGCGCTGAGCAATTCGCCAAGTCCCAAGCGAAGGAGGCGGAAGAGACATGTGCCAGTATCATGTCCGAGCGCAAGGAGATGGACATGGCCCTCGAGGATCTTCAGCGACAGGCTCAGCAGTACGAGGAGAGAGTCGAGGATCTGTCTGCTGACCTCGACGGCGCACTGCAGGCGAAGAAGCGCCTGCAGAACGAGCTCGAGGACTACCGCTCGCAGCGAGCGATGGACGTTGAGGACAAAGAGTCTTTGATGGAACAGACCAGGAAGAAATATCAGTCGGAGCTCACTTCGCTTACTTCTGAGCTCGAGATTGAACGCGACAATGTCATTCATGCTCGTGGCGAGAACGGCCGTCTGCGTGATGAATTGGAGGAGCTTCGCGGCAAGTGGGATGACGAAGTCCTCAACAGTTCTACCTGGGCCAAGGAGAAGTCTCGCCTGGAAGTCGCCCTCCAGAGCCTGTCCGACTCGAGGGACGACGCTGTCAACTCGCACAACGACGCTCAGAGCAAGATCGTGGATCTACTCGGCCAGGTCCGCCACCTGCGCAGCAACGTCGATGATGTTGCCGCCGAGCGTGACATGTTGATCACTGAGAAGAAGGGTCTGGAGGCTAGGCTTGCGGAGGCTGCTGCTAGTCTGGAGGATATCTCTAGAAGCGGCTCTCCCACCAAGCGCGACGCCGCCATGAGTGATCGCGAGGTTCTTGATTTGAAGTCGAAGCTCGCTCACTCGGAGGATGTCGCTTCTGCTGCTGTCGGCAAGATGCGTCGTTCGGAAGCTTTGGCACAAGAGGTGCAAAAGGACATCGCTACTGAGCGTGAGAAGAGTGTGCAGTTGCACAAGGAGAAGGCTGCTCTCGAGAAGAGCGTCAAGGATCTCCAGCTCAAGTGCATCGATCTTGAGACCAAGGGCTACTCTAGTGGTAGCCAGGATGTGCGATTCTTGCACGGACGTGTCCAGGAGGTGAGTTCAATTCTCATGTGTAAAAAAAGCACTATACTAACACAGATTCTCAGCTTGAGCAACAACTCGAAGATCTGGAGAAGAGCCGTACCTCGGAGGCTCGTAGCGTCCGGAACGTGGACCGCACGGTCAAGGACCTGCAAGCACAGATCGACCGCCGCGAGAAGTCCGCCACAATCCTATCCGACGACCTCGCCAAGTCCCGCGACAAGATCGAGCGTCTGCTCCAGACGATCGACGAGCTTCAGGCATCCGACTCCTCTGCGCAGCTCACTGCAAAGCGTGCCGAACGCGAGCTTCGTGAAGAGCGTGAGAAGAGCCTCCGCCTGGAGCGTGAGTTGGAGAGCCACCGCGGCCTGCGCGTCGAGCGTGGCAGTGTGGCGCGCAGCGAGCGTATCGCCGCTCTCAGCGACAACGGCGGCGGCAGCAGGAGGGCCAGCTCGGTGCGGCCGGCGAGCGTGGCAGGCGACGTGAAGATCGAGGTTCCGGCGCGGCAGAGCAGTCTAACGAAGGGTTTTTTGTAAATCGGGCGCGTGAGGCGCATACGGGCATTGCGAACGGCGTTAATGTTGGCATTCGTGATTTCGTCGACCACTGGGAGGGCGACAGGGGCGATCGGGCCCCTGGGTACATCCGGGTCAGGGCGCTGAAGAGCGAGGCGTTTCTGTGAAAGGAGATGGGAGCCGATTTCAATTCTTTGTTCTTGGTGGCACTTTGTGGGTTTACCTTGATTTTACATTTTGGGATTGGGTTTAATATTTTTGTGGGTTTCTTGTTTTATGATGGGCTTATTATTGGGTTACGAGTTGGAGAGGAAGTGGCGTGATGGACGCTGGCCACTGTATACCTATACAAACTTTCGTACTCTCGAGAGGGATACCCTCGCTTGCAGATACTGAACTAATGTTTGACCGTCGTCGTTCGAAACAACTTGCCTCAATGCAAATGATGTTGTCGAACGAAGGTCGGTACATAGCCGGCAGAAGGTTTGATGGCTCCACGCTGCCGCTGATCCGGCGAACTCTCCCCATCTGGGGCACGCGATGACCGCATCAGCAACGGCTGCAGCCAAGCATGGGGGACCTCCATCGCATCACGCCCTCGCCATCTCGCAACTGGCTTGACGGGAGAGCTTCTCCTCACTCACGCGAGTACGTATATGCACCCCGCAGGCCTTGCCGTAAGATATTCATGCAACCCGGATGCTGGAGCAGCGTTGCCGATGGTCTAGCTGCGTAGCCGCTGTAGCATAAGAGGGTGGGTTTGGCCCGTTGCGATCAGTCCATATCATTGAATCGGAGCCAGAGCTGACTGCATTGAAGACACTTTTGCAACACTGCAAAATGGCGGACACAGAGGCTGATATCGTCTACAATGCGCAGCTCGTAAGATACTTTGACGCTCTTTTCTCCCTTCATCATGCTGAGTACGGCGTCCAGGATGCTTTCACGCTTTATCATATGATTCAGGAGGAAGCAGGCAAGACTTCGTCTCTCGGTGGTGGACCTATCTTGCCAGCCTTGGGTCATGCTGTTGCCGGGTCTGCTGCAACTGCCGCGACGAAGTTGCTGCTTTACCCGTTGGATCTTGTCATCACCCGCCTGCAGGTTCAGAGGCAGCTGTCTGGGCCAAAGGAAGCACCGTCGGCAGCCAGAGATTCTGATGCCGAATATGAAAACCTCATTGATGCAGCCCGAAAAATCTACGACACTGAAGGCGGGCTGAAGGCCTTCTACACCGGTTTGGCGCCGGACGTCCTGAAGGGCATAGGAGATTCATTCTTGTTCTTCCTCGTTTACAACTTCTTGCGTCAGCGCGAGACCAAGAAATTTGGGAGCAGCTTTCCTGTCCACCGCGAGCTCGGGATTGGTGTTGCTGCCGGGGCTCTGGCTCGGTTCATCACAACGCCTTTGCAGAATATCATCACTCGACAGCAGACCGCTGCGCTTGTGGCGGCTCGGGACCCAACATCATCAACCACACCCAGCCAGAGTAGTAAGTTGACCGTCAAAGATATTGCTCTGCAAATCCGTTCGGAGCGCGGCTTGAAGGGCTTCTGGGCCGGCTACAGTGCTAGCGTGATTCTGACTCTTAACCCGGCTATCACGTTCGCTGTCGATAATCTCTTGCACCGCCTGCTACCTCGGGCTCGCCGAGAGAACCCGACCCCCCAAATGACCTTCCTGATTGCTGCCACCAGCAAAGCCATCGCCACGGCCATTACCTATCCGGTCAGCCTGGCCAAATCCCGGGCCCAGGTGAAGGCTCCTGCCGAGAAGCAAGAGACAGAAGTCACTGAGAAAGATGACGCTTACATTCCACCGGCCTTGAACGAGCCCGAGTTGAACGCCACTCCCAAGCGCCGCAAAGCCACTGGTCACCTGAAAATTGCCCTGCGCTTGATGTCTGCTCAGTACGCCATGATCGTGTCACTCCGCAAGATCTACAGCTCGGAAGGCGTCAGCGGACTTTATTCTGGTTTGGAAGCCGAGGTCCTCAAGGGCTTTCTTAGCCATGGTTTGACAATGGCTATGAAGGAAAGCGTCCATGTTGGTGTCATTCAGCTGTACTATGCTCTCCTGAAGTTGACGAGGAGATGGCCGGCTGAGCTGCAGAAAGCTCAAGCTTCAGCGTCACATGCCATCGAAGATGCAAGAGAGTCTGCAAGCCATGCTGTTGAAGATGTCAAAGAGAAGGCAGAAAGCGTTGCTACTAGTGGAAAACAAGTTGTGTGGGGAGGAAAGAGGAAGGATTAATGTATCGAGCAACTTGGCGTCACTGGTTTCACGGAAGATTGTAAGCGAAAGTCAGTTTCGGGGGTTTTCAGAATCGTTTAATTCAGCTTTCATAGTGGTACGAAGTAAGTCGCTCGTCCTTTCTCTTCCGCCAACAGTAACCTTCGCCCGAGGTTCCTGTCCATCGCCTCGTAATCGCTCGGTCTGCTGATCGTTCTTTGACTGATTGCTGTACGATTGACCGCTTCAGGTACGTGGGTTTCTGCCACGATTGTCACTTGCAGCTGTTGTATTGCCGCCCTCCCGATCGGTGTCGAGCCGTCTCTGGCGCCTCTGATCAAGGAAGTACTCGATCGCCACCATGACCTCGTCTCTCTGCCTTAGTTCGCCGGCCATTCTCTCCAGCTGCTCTCTGTCCTCTTTCATTCTCTGGATCCTGGCTTCTAGCTCTTCCACCTCTTCTCTCAGCCTTTCTCTCGGGTGATCGGCCGCCCAGCTCTGTGCGAGGATGCCGTCGCGCAGGTAGCGCGCGGTTCCGGCGACGTCGATCGTGTTGTCGAGTTCGATCCGTAGGATCGACAGTTGCCGCTCGAGCTTGATGGCTGCGTTCTGCGCATTGGAGAGCGCATCTCTGGTGGTGTTGAGTCGTCTGTTGAAGACGCTCATTTGACTCGCGACGTTGCGGTCGCGGTCGCGAATGGTGTGGTGGTCGTGTTGAACGACCGGCGTGCTCTCCGCGGCAGCACGCTCTTCTTGCGCTGCTGCGCTCGTGGCCACCGCGTTGTGGTGGACGAAGGTGCCTGGGATGGGCGTGCTGATGACGAGCGCCCGGCGGCGCTCGTCATCGCCCTTCTTAAACAGCCTCGAGGCCGCGGTGCGAAGGCGGCGCGTGGTCTCGTTGGTCATAATGTCTGTAAGTGAATGTTAGCGGGGTCGTTCTGTAAGGCGTTCACGATGGAAACGCTCACGGCAATGTGGTCAGTGGCTATGATAGGAGTTCAGGAGAGAAGGGAAGTGTGCGATCGGTCTTAACATCTTGGGCATGAGTATGACATGTGACGGAGAAGTGATTACGGACTGGCTATCATGTGAATATCGAAAGCATGTGATTCTGGTTCGAAGTCTACGCGTTTCATCGACACGTGATTGTAAGTGAATTTCACCACGTCTTTGACATGCGCCATTACCGGTGCTGCGACCAGCGGACATGTCTAGATCGATCATTTGCTCTACAAAAATGCTCTCTGCGTCACAATCGAAAAGCCGTCACTGCAGCGCACCTATCAGTCTGCTTTAGCAATACCGAAATTGATAGCAGCTTCAACTACGATCACTCAGCGCGAGGGATGTCAGGTGCGTTTGAGATTGGACAAGGATCTTCAAGTCTCAGAGACTATGGCCGCAGCATGGTTAGAAGCATTGCACATGGAAGAGTCAAAAGCCAACGTTTGTCTCCGTGATACGCCTCTATTATTACAATGATGCCGATGGTACTCACAATCCTTTGTCGATTGGATATTATGAAGAAGTCTAGTTACACGTTGTATGAGCTGCATGGCCTCATTTCAGAACACTCCGATCATCAACGTGTCTTCCGCGCCCATCCGAAATCTAGTACGATCAATGGCAAGGCGCTGTTGCGCCGTAAGAAGTTGATCCGTCGCATAGTACCTAGTACCTTGCTTTCTGCCTCCAACCATAACATTGCCTTCTGCTTCTCGATGCTTAGCTGATCGTGTGTCTCGGCTTCCTTAACGGGCAGTATGGTCAAGATTTCCCGAACCATTGGTCTATCCGACGATAATCCCTGCTGAGTCGGCAATGCCTTCAGACCTGCGTGCGTGGGGAGCCAACCTTGAGCGACGTTTATGTAGTTGAGGTTTTTCCAGGTATCAACCAGGACCGATGAAGTGGCTGTGCCGGCGGAAGACCAGTCGTCGCCGTTCGTAGCATGGCCTGGAATTTTAGGAAATGCCGCAAGTAGTGCTAGGGCTGGCGCCCAAGATGTGCAGCCTTCGATATCAAGCCACTGAAGCCGGAGCAGGTGTAAACTCAATTGCCGAAGTATTGATGCTGGCTCGTTCAAATCTTGATCGAGGGTGGAATATATGTGAGAGCCACCTGCGGTCACATCTGGACCGTATTGACTCGAGACCATTGTGGTTGATAGGTTCGGTGTCAAAGTTGGTCGTGGCCAGTATGCCAATGACAAGTGAGTGATTTGAGGGGTGTGCTTGGTGAAAGACAAAAGATCTCGCCAGAGAATAGTGGAGGGCGGATGTGAAAGGGATAGGTGTGTGAGATTTGAGAACCTCGAAGGTGAGAGACCGTTGCTCAGGGAAGATTCGGAGGATTCTTCCTCTTCCCATGAGTCTGCCACGTCAACTGTCGCTGTCTGATCCATTTGAGGCGTTTCTGCCCGGAATCGCTTTATCAGGCGTGGTAAAGTCAAAGTACTGTGACCGGCCAGCCCAGACAGATCCAGGTATGTGACTTTGTCAGAGCCTTGGGTCAATCCATCGAAAGCTTCCTGATCGACTCCTGGGCCATAGACGCACAGGTAAGAAAGCAATTGCAGCCTCATTAATAGAGGAAGGTCTGCCAAGGCGGGGTAGTCTTCCTCATCCAAAAGATCCCACTGTGTCGCCAGTGTCTTTAGCGTGTAGTGCATTAGAGTATGAGCTCCGCGATCGAAATTTTCCGATCTAGAACTGAGACCAGCTGCACGAACGAACCTCTCGACCTCCCGAGGCTTGAACCGTTCCTCAGTGATAGAATTGCCATTCCTGACTTTCCGGCGGCCACGCAACACGAAAGTCGATACCCATCTGCCCGCGCCCTGAGAGGTCCACGACCTTGGCGGTGCGGGTCCAGGCGTCCTAAGCCTGTCCCGCATTCTGACTCCTGGTCGAGATCTGGGTGGTGCGCTTTCGGGTACACCAAGAATTCCTCGAAGTTCTGGCGGAATAGATCTTTGACTGACGAGTTCGGCGATATCCCGTTTCTTCGATGCGGCATCAGGGCCCTCAATTCTGCGAAGCTCGCTGAGCTTCTCGTTCACGGAGGAAGCCAGGGCATCATTTCTGGAAGCAGGCGGTCGAGAAAGCGACGATGATTGCCCTTGGTGTTGTTTGAGGTGATTGAAAGTGCGCTTTTTGGGCATTCAGACGGTGTCGGCGTTCTTTGTTGAGCGGCAGGAAAGGTCAAATCGGTGTCATGGAGCTGTTTATGTACTGTTCGGAGCCTTGACTGATTCACGGTTGCTTACATGTGGCGGCCGGACTTTAGCATGACATAAGGTGAGTCGCTCGCGCGCATGTGACGTTGATTGGCTGCGCGGAATGGAGTCGCTTCGCTGTGAAGACAAGCCGCCAGCCCGATCGACCGTTGGAGATGAACACGACGCAAGCGCGCAGGAAACCCGTGCACGCGCTTTCCTATCTCCGCTCCCTGGCTATGATCATGTAGCATCCAGGATATAGGCACATCTTGTGGTGACTGAATATCATCAAAATGGCTGTCATTATCATTCGCCCGCCGACCTTCTCGAAAGCTGGTCCCTCGGCCGACTTCGTCCTTCCAACCATACAATGGCTGTCCGAGACCTGGCACGTCACTCATTCTAGCCTCCCCATGTGGAACTCGAAGCGCAATGTGCAAATCAAATACACGCCTTTGCCGCCATCGTCCAGCTCCGTACCCGCGGAATCAACCGACCGGCTCGACGACCTCGTGAGCTACCAATCACTCTCAACTACTAAAGTACACACGATAGAAGGTATCGATGCAGCGAGCGGCGAGGGAAGAGGGGAATGGGATTGGCGAGGCAAAGGCTGGCTGAAGATCGCTTCTAGTCACTGGGAAGTGCTTGGTTGGGGGGAAGAGGAAGGCACCGGGAACAAATGGGTTGTGACTTGTTTTGCGAAGACACTGTTCACACCTGCCGGTGTCGACTTCTACTCAAAAGACGAGGGCGGACTGCGTCCAGAAACCGTTGAGGCTATTAAGCAGAAACTTGCTGCTGTGGAGGATGATGGCATCAGGAAGATGGCCGGAGATCTATTCGAGGTAAAGATTGATGACGCGAGGCAATCGTAAGAAGTGCGGTTGAGACGACCATTGTCAAATCCAGTAGCACTGCATCCTTACAAACTATGTACTGTCATATCAGTTGATACGCATCTCATCTTCGCTCTCTGCGCCCAAATTGAGCTCATCTTGATGACTTCCAGCGACTTCAGGGGTTTATAGCACCATGCATAATAGCAGAAATTCTGATAGTGTAGCAGTGGTGGGTTTAGATGGCTTTTGCTGCCCGCATTTGTTTGTTGTACTCCAGTGTTCATCAGCATGTGAGCTTGATGGCTGGGGTGTACTGATGCCATTGTATCCGCGAACTCGACACGCTGGCAATGGGCAAAGTGTCTTTACTCATCAGAAGCAGAAATCCGAACATGGTATTCAGCAGCTCGAAGTAGCTCGGCCATTTCTACACGGCGCTCTGGCTGCACGCAAGCAAGTCCGAGGTGCGTGGCGCCTCCAGAGACCCGGCCCGAAGATGCATTGTAGACAAAAGAAACTCAACATTGTATTTGAGCGCGCACGTTGCTGCCAGGGTATGGTGATACAGCTCGTTTTCGACCCTCTATGTTACGTACAGGACTGCGACTCGCCGTATCTTGATGTCGTCCAGCCTCTTCCACCCAATCGCTCCTCGAATCGTCTAGTACCAGGTCTTGTGGCCAAGAACCATGCGGCACATCATGTACATGCATGCTGTAGCTTGTCAGTCACCCTGGCTTTCTTGCGATTTCTGTTTGGCTTACCGGAAGAGGTCGCGATCATGGTAGCGTAGTAGGGGTAAAGCATAAGCTTCGCGCGGGGGCCCTACAATGTCTGTGTCAGCGTGTTCTCCTCGACGCCTTCATCTCTTCCCATGTGCGCTCGTATTATACGCTCTCGTATCATGCGATCTCTTCTCTTCTCTATTGTAGCCGTCCAGAATGTGCCGCGTATTGACCTACCTTCTGCCACTGCCTCAGACCGTCGTGGTTCTGGTGGAGCCTCTGCCATGCAGGGACCTTATTCTGGCGGTAGAGGCCAGGGAAGTTGATGCTACATGCATTGTTAGCACGCATTCGCTCTGATTTGAAAGTCGCGCTCATGGCTGTATTTCGAGCGCGATGTTTCGGTTGGTCTCGGATCCGACATACCCAGCGCGGCGAGCGACGGTGGGACGCATTTTGGTAGGAGTGGAGTGGTGTAGAGGGTTTGGAAAGACGCAATGGCTGTAATGAGTGGTCGCAAGAGGTTCAGGACGACGACGAGAGCTTCGGCAAGGTCCGGTCAGCAGCGACGGCGAAGAATGGAAGGTATGACGGTCGCTGCCTGAGGCAGCCATGCTCACCAAAAGTTCCGGCCGAGCAACTACCAACAACTCTCCTAATAATTAAAGCATCGCCGTATTGGCGCTACACGATCCCTATGCAATGGCGACTGACGGAGAAAGGGAGCTGAGACGCGCTGTGCGATGGGTGCACGATTCGACAAGTGGCTCGCTCGGCCGTCCACATTACACTTCCTACGGCAGCTCATAGGCCCTGATCACCCGCCGGCATGCACAAGACGACCTCATACAATCGCCCTACCGAAGCGAAGAGCAGGATGCTTTGCGACTGCAGCAGTGTCAACACCGCAAGTGGAAGATACTGTTCAGGGAAGCCGTCAACAAGATGTCAAGGCTTGCATCTCGCAGGAGACATATCATGAGCAGCGACGGCGCGTCGCAAAAGAGCTGAAATTACGAATACCGAAGGCATCGCGTAGCGGCGATTCTTCTGAGTTGCCCGCGGAAATACCTTTTCCAACGACCTACTCCGACATCCTCTCGCGCGAATCTCACGTGCGCTTCATCTCGTCAACTCGAGGCCTTCTTGTGGATCACCCAGACAACTTCGCCAATCTTGAGGCTTGGAGCCAGATTCTACAATATCGCGAACGTGTAGATGGTTTCAAAGGCGTTTCGGACGTTTGGGACGGAATGCGCAGGCGAGGTATAAACCTGCCAGTGGAAGGTGAACTCGCAGGAGTCTTCTGGACAACGTTCCTTCATGCGGCAATCGTTGAACGTCAAAATACGGTGCACAAGCAACTGCTTCGAGAAGTGTACGGCCACGCCGAGGATTTGAAGGCTGCTGGGTACGGGTACTATCGCACGTTGCACAAAGTCATAATAGGACACTTCTTACGTGAAAGCCCTGGCTCCGTGAAGGACATCGGTCCGGAATATGAATGGCACGTGCGGTGTCGCAGCGGAGGGTTTTGCACAACACATGCTCTTGCCGAGGTGGTCGAGGATGTCTTCAAGAGCCGAACAAGAGGTCTTGCATTCAATCGGTTCAGGAAGTTGTACAAGGATTATGGGGAGCGAGATATGTACGACCTGTGCATGCCAGTGGTATTCAAACATGCAGCAAACGATGAATCTACCATCATCAGGTGGCACAACTTCTTCATTTCGCACAAGGACATGCCGGGGCAAGACATGCAAGCCTATCGGTCCATTCAGTACCTGCTTGGCTCGCAAAAGCTGAAGCATCGCATCGAACCGGGCGATTTGGCCAATGCGTTTGCGGCTGATCGAGGTGATTCAGCCAGATCGATACACCCTTCTTTATCTAGGGCTTCAATGAACAGTCTGATAGGGGACGTACACGGCATCAAACCGAAAGCCATAAGCGACCAATTCTGCGCGCGCATGTTCGCCACGCACGCGTTCCCGCTCGAGGCAATCATACGAGGCATTGCAATGCTTGGAACGGAAGCTCTGGGACCGACCGCGCTGCGTGAGCTTGCTGTTCGATCTTCTTCACTTGAAACGTTCAAAGAGAGATTGGCGAATGTCCAGGACGCGGGAATGGAACTCGTGCCTTCGATCTACACCCGGGTTCTGACTCAAGTTGTCAATAATTCGCAACACGGCTTATTTCAGGCTTTACTTGACAGCGACCAACACCCAGAAAGTTACGACGACCAACACACGCAGGAGGCTCTTCTCACTGAGTTTCTGGAATACGAGGATCTGGAGCAGGCTCATTTGACGCTCATGGGCCTCTCTCAGGCAGATTTTGAGATGGCCGATCGAGCGTGGAATCGTCTTTTCCAGCATTACATCAAGCTTCAAGATCATGCCGAAATCATCCGGATCTACAACCAAATGTGCTCGGAGCAGATGGAGATCACACGCCGGACTCTCAATTTCTTGGTGAAATATTTGCTGGCAGAGCGTTCGCCTGGCAAACGACCGATGGTGTCAAGTAGATCGCCCGATGGAGCCTTCGTCAGCATCGACTTCGTGACTAATGCTCATATGTATGCTGTTGAACGTGGGACAAAGATACACCCAACACGTTGGATCGAGATCCTGAAGCGTTACGGCATGTCCGGCAACATCAATGGCCTTGCGCGCCTCGCGCCTTGGCTAGCCGAAAAGTACCCAAAACACCACAAGGACGTCTATTACACTCATGACGGTAGCAAACTCCGCCGCAAGATCTCCAGAAAGTCACCTCAAGCCTTCATTCTCAACCCCGTCATGCTGAGGGCGTTCGTGTTGTGGGGCTTCAAACACGCTGCAGCTCGCGACAAGCTGTATACTCGCAGCGTCACTGGGGAGGCTGCGGCAAAATTTGGCGTCCACGAGCTGTGGGCTCGAGGTCTCGTGCTATTGCTTCAACTGAAAGAGCTTGGAGTACATGTCCAGACTGCCAATGTTCGGCGAGCCTTGGAAGAATTCTTGTGGATACTATTCGGACCGGCAGTTACTAAGCGGGATGATAATATGGAAGCTATGCGGAACAACAAGCTGACCCTGGAGCATTACATTGAGCACGCGAATGAGCTTTGGGACGAACCTATCTTTGACATCCCCCCGGACCTTGTTGTCGACAGGTCGCTTGAAGGGCAGGCGAAGTTGCTCAGTGCAGTCTTTGGAAAGCAACGTCTTGCAGATCAAAAGACTGGAACTTGGGTCGACGTCGACGCATGGGCTGCTGCTCAAAGTCAAGGCTACTGGCGCCAAGCTCCTCCAGTCAGGAAAGCGCGTTCTCGCGTTTGGAGTAGAAGTCCATTTCAATTTACTGATGGGATGACAAGAAATCAACGGCGATCCGCCCGCCTCCACAGGCCCCGCAGGGAGGGAGACACTCTGCTTCTTTTCGAGCAAGCCCTCACTCCACAGCATCTATCGACCTCTGCTCCGCCATCGAGTTTGTATCGGCCACCCAATCAGCCAGGTATTCCGGAAGAAACTTGACCTTGTTGTTCGCACCTGCTATTGGCTCGCCCAGAGTCTGGTACGCAGGCACCACCCCGATCCACGTTTTGCCCGACAACTCCACGTCCTGCAAATCAGACTTCTCGTCGCCCGGCCCACCGGTCCTTACTTTTGCGGACGCCGTCTCAATCCGTATCTTGAGAACCGCCGTTGCGGTGATCTCCGCTTTTGACGGCGGGTGCCGGCTATTCTCCCACCGCTGCGGCATCGCCTCGTTCGTGATCAGCCGCATAGCCCACACCGCTTCGTCAGGGTCTTCCACCACGCTCCCGTATCCGAAGACCACCGCGCTGCGGTAGTTGCAGCTGTTGTTGAACGGCGCTAGGCTCAGCACGTACCCGTCCAGGATCGTCGCCGCCACGCACAGCGGCGCCTCACCACCTCCGGACGTCAGCTTGAACAGCCGCGCGGCGGCCGAGCCGTGCACGTAGATGTGTGGCTCGGTGTCGCGGGCGTAGGTGGCGATGGAGCCGAGCATGGGTAGGATTGTTGGGAATTGCGGCCCATCTTGCGGAGGAGAATTGAAGGAGACGTGCAGGATTGGACATTCGGTTATGATGCTGTTGATGAGCTCTTTGTCGTAGTTGGCTGTCCGGGAGAAGGGTTGTTAGCGGCTGTCCGAGCGCAATGATGATGTACAAGATGTGTATGGTTTGATATGATCGTGTGTAAATAAAACTGTATTATGACGCGGGACATACCGCGTTTGTTATACCTGTTCAGCTTGTTCAAGCCGGTTTCTGCTGCGTACTGCGCCATTGCGCCCAGGCAAGGTCACTGGGTTAACGAGAGTGGTACAAAGAGAAGCATCATGGCCCGTCATCGGCTTCGCTATCTTATACCTTCGGCAAAGGAGCTGTCAAAGGCATGGGGTCACGCTCACAGTCTAAACTGATCGCAAGGCGACAGATATCGCTTGGGACTGCTGCATCCAGAAGTGATGTGCCTCGTGCCTGCATGCTGACCATACGCGAGGTGGAAGCTTCGCTTACCCCCCGCAAACTCAATGTACATTACAGAACAGGGACGAGTTGAGCTCTAGCGAGCGGGAGAACCATGTTATCGATCGATGTGATGTATTTTCTCGTGTATCCTCTGATATTCTACATTTATATCCATATTCTCGTTTACGCTACCCAGCAGCATGGCCATCTTCGCTAACATCGGTCTTTTAGCGGCCTCCCTTATGACGAAGTCTCATTGTATCCGATGCCGAGTCCGACCGGGCAGTTCGGCATGTCCGCTTGCCAATCGCTGTTCGTCTGCGCGTAAACCGACAAATACGTGTTAGTCGTGAAGCTGGGCGGCAGATAGTACTGCACATCCGCTCCCGTGTAGGAGCCTCCCAAAACGCCCAAGACATCGAGGACGTCTTGCTGGATAAAGTCGATGAAGACAAAGTCGACCGTTTCGGGGAGGCTGCCGTTTGTCGGGAACGTGCCGTTGGCGCCGAAGTACTGAGGGTTTTTGTACGACGGGATCGCGCTGTGCACGGTGTCGTCGCCGTCGGAGCCGAAATCGTCTTTCGTTACATAGCCGGGCGTGACGCCGGTGTTCTGGCGCCGGACGATGCGGCCCAAAGAGCGCTTTTGCTTGCTGTGGTCGTGGAAGACGCCGGGATCGGTGCAAGCATCTGCGCCCGATTCGAGGGAGGGGTTGTAGAAGCCGAAGTCGCGGGTCTCAAGAGAGCGCTTGGCAAGGAAGCTGCCGTTGTTGAGGATTTCCAAGACGTTTCCCGCCAGTTCGTACGGAACGTCGGAGATATATTGGAAGGCATTGTCGAATGGCGAGACGATGAAGCTGTCATCGAACGTGAATGGCCCCTTAGGAAGGTCAAAGGGGACACTTCCGGTATTCAAAGTAAGAACACGGGCGTTCTCTTTCCTCGTCTCATTGATCACGACAGATGAAACAGCGTCTTGCAGGAGGCTGTAGATGCTGCCTTCAGAGAGGAAGGGAACGCAAGAGACACACCAAGTTTGAGGAGCACAGCCATAGAGCTTAGTCAAGTTCAGACTTTGTCGGAAGCTGTGGATATCGTTGGTGATGTTCAATCCACGTGGAGTATCCAGAGCTTTGGCCTGACTGCCAGTCGCATGATACTCGAAAGTCAGGCGGTTCCAGTCGAGATAGCGACGCGAGTAACGCAGACCAGTATTGCTGGTGTAAATTCTTGGGGCCGTGGAGTTGCTGCTCGTGACGTTGATTGCCGGACGAGATGGGTTGGTCACGCCTGTAGGCTCGAGAGCCCCAGTATATGTGTCACTGCTCACTCCGCTCATGGAAAGCCAGCCGAGTGTCTCACAGTAGCGGCCAGAGCCCAAAGCCGTACACTTGTCGTCATAAACGGCAAAGTCACGAATGTGGTTGTGCCCTCCGAAGATTTGAATTGGAGTGTCTGGCTTGACTGCACGGATGGCTTGATGGACGGTACTGAAAGTAGAGCTGGACACGGTCGGCCTGGCGGGATTGTGTCCAATCAACAGGTAGAGATCCACTGGGTCATCGCAGAGTAATGCATCTTGGAACCAGTTTTGATTTACCATCTCTGATGCTGGGATGACTTTGCTAGCGTTGCTATTTCCCGTAAAGTCAAACAAGACTCCAAAGGCCATGATGCGCAAGCCGTGTTCGGTCGTGAAATACCGGTGGGTGACACCGAGATACTCGAATTCGGAGGTAGTAGGGTTGTACACTTGCACATTGGAAGAGACATAGCGGTCTCCGTACCGCCGGCTAAAGTTGTAGAAGTGCTCGTACGTGACTTCTGCCTCGTAAAGCTCGTGATTTCCGGGTGTGAGAACGTCGTAGTCGATCTCCTCAAACAGCTCGTTGCTATCCAGACCATTGGGGTGGGTGGCATCACTCAGCCCGGCTCCGTCATGAAGATCACCAGTGTCGACAAGCAGCAGGTCCACGTCGTATGCTTTGGCTTTGGCGCGCATGTGCTTCACGAAGGACGCATAGTCGCCCCAGTCGGCGCCGTAGCTCTGTTCCTTCAGGTGACCTTCGAGCCAGCCGTGCGTGTCTGTCGTGTGCAGGAAGTTGATCTGACCCCATTCGAGAGGAGCGCTCGGCCTAGAGGTGGCATTGAGAGCCTCCGGTTGCATGCGGCGCACGTTCCTCGTGAGGACAACATCACGCTCGGGGTGCTCGCAGCTCTCGCAGGCATAGACGGCAACGCCGATGCCACCGAGGGCCACAGCCACAAACGACAAGGTCTTGCCGAGCATTGTGGCTGAAACGGCAGATGAAAATGGTCGGAGCAAGTCACGAAGGTGAGAGTGCAACTTTAGGTCTATTGTATCATGAGGCGTCCCGTCTCAAGCGGCTCAGACGGCACCAGGGCTCGGATGGCGTATGAATGGGCCTCATCGCAGCAGCGGTCGAGGCATATATAGACGATCGAGGAGCCCATTGGACGTCTCAGAAACGCTATCTCGGCGCACGTGTGCAATTGAGTTGGACAAGATGTGGAGACTTTTTGGGGAGAACCAAGCTTCTGGCCGGCACTCACAGGGTCCGCCCGCGAGCTTGGCGTGCTTGTGCTGCCGTGCCGTGCACGCGTGCAGCCACCTTCCTCTCTTGACTAGACCTCTAGAGATCAGTGCTATGAGGGTTGCACGCATGTTGCCTACGTCCCAGGTCACAATGGCCCACCCGTTTTGTCGCCGCGTGCTATTGCGGTACCATTGTGTTGGGACCCTGTTGTGCCTTTGCCGGCTTACAAAATAACAATCGCTCAAGAATATCACCAGTATGTTTTGCGCGGGCTGCTACCAGAGTGGGTAACAGCAGTCGTGACGCCGAAGCGTATGACCGTCGCCGCGCTCACGAGTGCATGACGAACGCCACTGTAGGGGCGAATGGGCCACAGGATCCAGATACCGGACCATGTTCGAGTTGCGAGAAAACTGGTGGCTGGCTCATAGAACTGACTTGACCACGGCGCCGACCCCGTTGGGCTGAGTGGCGGCACGGCATGGGCGTATCCAGTCTGCTCGACGATTCCTCCCTACAGGAGCGATAACGTCCTCCAGCTAGTTACTATGGAAACGTGAGATCATGAACGTACCGGCGCCTGCAATGGCCTGCTTTCTCCGTACCTAATAATCGGATTTCTCGAGCTCTTCCTGGCGAAAGAACATAGTCAGCTCAGGTTCTAAAAACGCGTTGGCTGACTCGATGGCTAAGGGAATCCCAAGCTTTCGCGTCTCAGTAGACACGGCTGTCCAAAGCGTTAGAGGAGAGATCAATGGAAGGTTCAGTGCAATCGAATTGGAGCCTCCAGCAAAGTATCTGATCTTACCACTTTTAAAGGTGACGAGGGAGCTTGGTTGCCATCCACAGTGACACCGAGGTGGCAGCATGCCTGCTTGCGATGCTGATGCTGTCAACGCGTTCGGAGATGTGAACATGCAGCGACGTAAGCGGGACACCTCTATCCACTGTCGACTGCGTCACCGTATCCACGAGGTAAGATATATGAAACCGTCCGCCGGTGTGGCGGTGAAGTAATGGCCAAATTATTTAAGCTGGCAGACTACTCAATTGAACAGCCTACTTCATTCACACAAGGAGCACTCACGTCGCCTAAGATGTCTTTCGACTCCGTCTTTAACTCTGTCCGAGATGTGCTATTCGCGCTTACAGGACTCCGAGACTCTATGGAGAAGATCAGAGATGCGAGGGGTGTTCCGGTTCTGATGGGTGTAAGAATTGACACGGTGCAGGTCGCGGCGAAAGTCTAATAAATTGCAGCAAATCAACAACCACTTCTCGCGACTTACCTCGACAGAGTCAACCTTCGTGAGGAAGGCTGATGACGGCGGACAAAAAGAAGCCCTCAGCGACAGCCAGCAGCAAGAGATCTATGAAGTTTACTCGCAGGTGCGTGCAAACAACTTCATGTACCGAGAGCGAATCGCTGACAACCACACAGGCCGTCACAACGCGCGAGCAACTCATGACTTTCATCGTCGACAAGAAGAACTTGCTGAGTTCTGCCCACTATTTGAGCCCGGTGGTTGATTTCGTCAAACGTGACCAATCGCCTGCTGGCCGGTAAGGGCCGGACTGGCGCGGTTGCGCTCATTTCAGACTTGATATTCTCGAAGCGCTTTCATTTTCCTCATTTAGGAACCTCCCAGGCGGATAAGTCGATCTATGCAATTCGAGATTATCAGGGTATCGTAAGCATGCCAGGCTATCGAAAACTAGTCTCGTACTCCCTGCAACTGTATCTATGAGGTATGTAAATACGCGTTGGGAAGAGTTCTAATGGCCTGGCTTACAGCGGTAGCGAGGACATTAGTAAGAACTCACCGATGGGAATCGAAAGTGCAGCCATCTCTCTGGGCTCGCAACGGGCTCATCCCCATGCGTGACGCTCAACAGCATTGTGGCAACATTCTACTGGTCATTTCTGATCGACACAATATCATCATATGCATCAAGCAAACGGACCCGCTCGCTCCATCGACATGATCTGCGATCCCCCTCATCTGTGGACTCAGGTAGTTGTTCAGTGCACTCAAACAGATACCCGATCGTAGTGAATCAGATGCTGCTCTGGTGTTGGCATAGTAGATCTGACCCGTCGTGCAAGGTGCAAGGAGTAGCATAGGGCTTTACTATTGTATGGTACAAATTTCTTGCAGCGCCGAGAGTGCGATCCCATAGACTCCGGGGTTGACTCCATCGTGCATGAGATCCCAAGTGCCTCGCGCCTCGACCATCAATCTGGTTGAGCCTTGAGTGGGGGCCTATTGGACCCATCTACGAAGGTACACGTGGGCAGGGATCGTTCGAAGTGGGCCCGGCCCCGTAGCCTGACGGGCTGAACCCACTGTTTGCACTTTCCTGCTTCGTCCAATGCTTCCTCCGTTGTTATATGGAGCTTAGAATGGTTTGACCCTGCCGAGATATAGGCATGTCACCTTACGCACCGCCTTGCATGCATGACGTGATGCATACATGATACTCACGCGCGTTCAGACTGGAGGAACCTTTTGGAGGTACTAATTCGATGCTCCGTACAAGTTCGAGGAATATCCGTACCATCAACTCATCCAACGACCTCCTCATCATGGACTTCTCAGACGTCGTTACTTCTCTCGAGGAGCTAACTAAGCTGCTATCTGTGGCAAGCGACCATGCGAGTAGCATTACCGGAACGAAGACGGAACTTGAACGATAGGTCATGGTGAGGGGAGACCACGGCAGGTGATGAAACGCACATGCAGAACTCTGACGCTCTCAGACCCTTGAGAGATCGTACCAGCAAGCAGTCGATCATTAGTTACGTTTGGAATCGCAGCTTGGTTCCGACGGAGGCTACAGCGATAGCGAGCAGCAACAGCTGGGTGCCGTTTACCGGAAGGTTTGTGGACTAGTCGTTCGAGGCATGTGCGCAGATGCTCACCCTTTCGCAGTGTAACGAAGCCCGCCAGGCACTATTCGACGCTTGCGCCAAGCAGAGTGATTCCTTGAAGACTCCATACAGGGAAGAGTCATTGGATATGCTCGTCGACCGATACCACAAATCCGCCCTGGGTGTGGACAACAAGCTGTTCACGAAGCTGCCTCAAGCAGCTGACTACAAGTCTGGATTTGATGATTCGAGCTTCCTGAAGGTCGGCGTGGCTCTGAAAGCCGATTCCTAGACGGCGAGCGCGACTGAAGCTTCCAATGGCAGAGGACCGGATTCAAAGTTGGTCAAGATAATATAGTCAACCACAACATTCGTTCACGAAGGTTCTTACTCTTACTTTTTGCCCCTGCCCTTTTGATTCACCAGCTTCTTCTTGAGATGCTTAGGCATCTTTGTCGCCCTCTTCTCCCGCTTCTCGTCCTTCACCAGCGCCTTGTGAGCCTTCTTCGCCTCCTTGTCCTCGAACCGCTTGCCTCTCGGTCTCTCATCGCCATGACGTTTACCTCTGCGCTCCGAAGGATCCACAGGGTCACCGTTCTCGTCGAGCTCAGGCTCGCTGTCGTCCTCGTCTTCAGAAGTGCTGCCCTCCGCTTCCTCCTCATCCTCTTCCGACCCAGCAGCAGCCTCTTCGGGCTTGCTTTGTGCGAGCAGATCTTTGTAAACGAGCGACTCGCCCTGACCCTTTGCCAGCCTGTCGACGTCACGCTCGATATCGTAGACCTGCTCCAGCGTCTGCGGAATGTACTGCTGCCTGAAGACTGTGTCGTCCATCTCCGCCTCCCGCTCGTCGACATCCTCGCCATTCTGCGCTTTTGCTTCGTACAGCTTCTCTACTGCCTCTCGCATACCATCCATCTCCTTGCTGCCGCCGCTTGCTGTCACGAAGCCGAAGATCGCGCGCTCAGACAGCGTCTCGACGCCCTTGCGCTTGAAGAAGTCGCTGACGTTCTTGATGTCCATCCGAAGAAACTCAAGCGACCGCGGGTGGTCGTGCTCCACGCTCTGGCTGACATCGATCATGATCAGCTGACCTTTGTGGTAGAGCAAGTTGTACTCGCTCAAGTCCGCGTGAACCAGATGGCAGATCTGGTACATAATGCGCATGTAGATCAGCAGCTGGATGTAGACGTCCCGCCACTTCGACGCGATCTCCTCCGGCGTGTCGGCGTCGAATTCGAAGTCGCGCAGGCGGGGCGCAGGCCAGCCCTTGTTGTTACCCAGGAAGCTCATGACGAGAACGTGGGCCTTGAGGTAGACGGGTTCCGGGCACGGGATACCAGCGGCATGAATGCGGCGCAAGTTGCGGAATTCCTTCTCCGCCCAGACTTTGACCATGGCGCGGTTTGAGGACTTGTTGTAGCCCTGCTTGAAGCGGAACTCGCCCGCGACGTACTTTTCTCTGTCCTTGAAGACCATGATGCTGGTCTTGTAGACTTTGATGGCACGGTGAAGGGGTGTCACAGGTGCCTCGCCGTCGGCTTGAGGGATGGTCGCGGCGTGGTAGACGTTTGCTTCCTTGCCAGTGGAGATGACGCCGTTGATCTCGCTGACGATGTTGCGGTTGAGCATTTGGAGGAGCAGCATGCGGGTGCGCGGATCCAAAACCTGCTCGCTGGTGGCACGATCACTTTTCTCTGCGCCGCCTTGGCTCTTGCCACCTAGGCCTGCTTCAACATGACTGAGCTTGAGCTTTGCGGTGTGTGCTGAGAGCGTTTTGACGTGATCGTCGACAGCTGATCGGGTGTTCAGCTGCGGGTTTGCTTTGGGCTTTTGAGACTCCGGAATCGTTGAGTCGTTCATCTTTCGTTGGCGGTTGTAAGTTTTGGTGAAGTCGGAAGAGTTTGATGCCCCCAGATCAGTATCCGATAGTTCATCCTCGGAGGGCTCGAATAGGTCATCGTAGTCTTCGTCCTGGTCATAGTCTTCGTTAAACAGTTGATCGTTCTCGGCGGACTCAGGCTTTGTGTTTTCATCTTGTGCTTTTGCGTAGCCCTCATTTTCCACAAAGACGTGTGGCGGCTGCAGGCCCGCCGCAGGGCTTTGGATAGAATCCGCCATCTTGTGATCTCGTGCAGTGACAGGAATCTCAGTGGCAGATCAGTGATTATTTTAGCAATCCAGGCTCTTTCTCAGAGTCTTCCAATCCTAATCTCAGTTCGGAAGCCAAAGAATGTGCGCCGACCGATTTCACGGACTTGATCTGTGACACACCTCGATGAACGCACGGGCAGAAACTTTGCGTGCAGAACGTGGAGTTGCTGCGGGTCATTTCCAAGGGTCCGGCGTGACTGGCGCGCGCTTGTCATGGCACTCCCGCTGCCGCCTATAACTGGCTGCCGACCACCCCACCTCATCGACCTTCCATACAATGCGATCATCGACCACCCGCCTGCCTCAATGTCTCGATTGAATGGAACTCTCTTTACCGGCTTCCACCACGACTGCTGTGGCAGACGATGCCGGTCCGGCTGCGAAGCCCGGTCTGTTCTATCTGTGCGCTGCGAGCCAGCGTGACTAGGCGCATGCGAATACAATGCACTTCGAAATCCAAGCTTCACGCCCTCGCTCTTCCGCAGCACGAGGCTGAAAAGGCTATCCTACATTCTGGAGATGGCGGGACTGAAAGGAAGAAACTGGGAAGGCGATTTGGCAAAACTCTCGCCCTTGCCATGAAACAGTGGGAAACCGACGGCCCGACAGAGAGCATCAGAGACAAGTTTGAAGAGCTTGAGGCGATGGCAAAGACGCGAACTATGCGCCTGGAACTCCTGAAAAAGATATCAGATCCCTCTGCGTCGATACACGGAAATCCCTTTCATCATGACCTTTCAAAGTTCCTCAAGCCTAAGGCCCCAAAGGCAGATCTGGTTCCCATACCGCACGCTACATTCAGAACAAACCTCCGACAAGCAACCGACACCTTAGACATGCGAACAGTGCTGCGCGAACAGCTCCTTCGGGTGCAATGTCCGAAGGATATTCTACGCATTGTTGCCCTATCAATGCAAAACCGCGCGCATGCGAAGCAGCTGAACAACTACTTTGAGTTGATCATGCGTGCCGCCTTCCGCTGCCGCAGAATAGCAACTGACAGTGAGATTTCCCGAGTCCTCACTATCGTGATTACAAGATTCGACATGGCCGGCTTCGAAATCCACCATGCCATGGTGGCGTTCGCCCTGAAATTTGCCGCCCGGACAAGAAGTCTGCGTGGCATGAAAAAGTATCTCAGGCTGTTCCGCGAGCGACAGATCCCGTTCAATTGCAGGCTGTTTCGCGCCGTCGTCGCGAAATGTTCCATAGGCCGCCACGGCCTAGGAGAAATAAGGAATGGTCGGTGGCGGAGAGCTGATCTCCTGCAGGTCCTTACAGGTTTTGACGACTGCAAGCACCTCCCGCCCGAGCGGCAATACCACTTCGGTACTTTTCTTAACAGGAGCGACTGGCAGTATCTCCACGGGTGGATAGCGGTACTTGCTCGCTGTAGAGCTAGCAACGTCGTGTGGCATGAATGGGAGTTGTGGAAAGAGAATCCGGCACGCGTCTACCCCAAGCGATTGAAGCATCTGGCGGTGAATACGACTTCTAGATTTCGCGGCGACTACTGGTTTGTGGAGCAAATGGCATGCTCCGGAGACCTTCGCCTCGCTTGGCGCATTCTTGAAGAGTCCGTCGTGCCTTTCTCGGCGTTGAAACCC
>JAKLND010000167.1:0-44731 GCA_022813125.1 Septoriella neoarundinis | reverse complement strand
CGGCCCGCGCGGGGGGGGGGGGGGGCGCGCCGGCGGAGGGGCTTGAGAAGGCGCGGCAGGACGAGGAGCAGGGGTCTGGTAGGCGATAGAGAGAGGCAGATCCGGGCGCTGGGGTTGGAAGCGAGCTTCTCGACTTGCGAGTGGGAGCTGTTGTCGTCGTCGCCGCGGTCTCTGGTGCTGTGAGAGAAGCATGGCTGCCGCTCCCGTAAGAGGGACTTTGAAAACATGCCGAGGGGCACGCTTCTTTCGGACTGTCCAGCGCGCAGCCGCAGGGGCAGGCAGCCAGCCAGCAATCATCAGCGCCCCCCAAAGACGCAGTCAGTGAAGGAGCAAGGCAGCCTGCGCTGCAAAAGCATCATGTAAAAAAGACCAAACCTACCTACATACCTATAGATACACCTTCGGAAGCATGTATTGTATTCTCACCGCGAACAATCCCCGTGATCCGGTCTACGTCGAACCAAACCGGTCCTGAGTCAAAGCAAGACGCCAACGAGACATCACCGTCGCTGAGATATTCACACAAAGTGGAAAGAAAGAAAGATACGTGAGTACATCGTTTCATTTCCATTTCTCCCGGGAAAACTAACTGCCTACAGACGCTCTCGCTCGTCCGCAGGCCACGCGCCTGACTGACTGACCGGCTGATAGCACGTCTGCTTTTCGTTTTGGTCTGAAGACGAGTGTATTTGCTAGTCGTACTTCTTCGCCCAGAAAGGCAGGACCCATGTCCTGCCGCGGAGGCGGTAAGAGTTGGAAAGGGGAAGAGAAGACTGCAGAGGAGAATGGGGAAAGAAAGAGAGACCTGGAAGCCTGCAACGCCGATGATGCGCGGTGGATGTCTCGTCCTCGACACCGCGCTGCCTTGTAATCGCCTTGATCAAGAAGAAACTCCGTAAGACCGGGCGCTGCGCCTTGGTGAACGCCGTGGGTAGGTGCCGTTTGGCGAATCGTATTCGCTTGGCACGCGTGAGAAATGTGAATTGGGAGGGGAGTCTCTGAGGTCGAAAGCACGCAGCCGGAGTCGGTCGTGCTCCAAAGGACCGACGCCCTCGCGCCGTGCCGCTCCTAAGCAGTCGCGCCCATAGTCTGCATCGCGAGCGTCGGCTGCGCCGGGCCTGCCGCGGCGGCAGCAGACGTGGCGGCGGCCGCGCGCTCGCGCTCCTGCTTCTCGACCTCCATCCTCTCGCGGTCGGCCTTGGTGATCCTCGGCTTCCTCGTCGTGCCCGTGCCTCGACCGCGGCCCCTGCCCCGTCCAGTCGTCGCCGGCGCGGCGCCCGTATCCTTCTTCTCGGCCAGTGAAGCGTGCGTCGAGCCCGCAGCAGCACTGCCGCGGCCGCGACCGCGCCCTCTACCGCGACCGCGCGTGGGAGCCGAGGACTCGATGCGCGCGGCCTCGCCGGGCTGGATGAGGGGGCCGGAGTAGACGAAGAAGCCATCCTTGGACACCGCGGCTTGTTCTTGCCAGGCCAGCTCGGTGTCGTCGATGAAGTCGTCCTCCTTGTCGTACTCCTCGACCTTCTTGCGGCGCTTGCGCGGCTTGTCGCCGTCGGCACCGGGCTGCGCGCTGGTGGCGGTATCGTCCATGCCGCCCATCTCGACGTTGCTGTCGTCCGCGAGGTCGGAGAGGTCGACGCTCATGGTGTCGTCCGCGGAGCCACCTTCGATGCGGTTGGCGGCGGCGGCGACTTGCAGCAGATGGGCGCGGTGGGCGGCGGCGCGCGGGTTGATCGCGTCCTGGCCGTATTTTTTGAAGATCTCTTGCGCGATGTTGATGACGTTTTCGCCTTCGGGCTTGAGCTTGATTTGGATATCGATATTTACGCCGCGTCTCTCGGTCGCTTCGTCGTTGTTGGTTGCTCCGCCGAAGAGATCTGAGCTGGCGAGGAGGCCAGTGCCTGCTGCTTTTGGTGCAGCGGGCGGAGGGGTGGGGCGGCTGTTTTTGGGTGTTGGCGCGGAAGAGTTGGACTTTGAAGCTTCTTTGGCCTCAGGCATCTTACTTCCTTTCGATGCCTGTTGAGGTTTGGATACAGGCTTCGAGTCGATGTCCATGGCACCGTCGAGATTCGACACAGCGGCGGGTGTTGCGCTCGTAACAGTCGGTGATGGATGTGAGGGATTAAGTGATGACGAGACTGTGCCGTTGACCCTGTCGTTTGGTGTCGGTGAGTGAGGTTGTGTTGGCACAAAGGGTTGTTGCATTGATTGTTGCGGGGAGTGCGTGTTCGAAAGCGGAGCGGAACTTTTGACGGCAACCGGCGGGTCAATAAGGCTGGCAATAGACGGCGAAGCAGAGGCGCGGTTCACGTGCGGCGATACTTGAGTTGAAGCGGACCCGGCTAGTGGATGAACGGGACGAGGAGGGTGGGATTCGATGGTCGCGGAGCGCACGGGGTCGTAGTTCTGCCCGCTTGAGAACGGACGTGGGGTCGGTGTGTTCGAAGTATGTGAGTGTAGGTTAGGCCTCACTAAGCCATCGCTGTAGTTATGCGAAGGGCGGGGAGGCACGGTGTTGGTCGGCGGGGCGTTCATTGGTTGCTGACCGTACGCATGCACCATCTCAGTGATGGTGGATTGGCGAGGCTGCAGTGAGGCATCGGGAGCGGGCGCAGGCGCGGGAGTAGGCGTGGGCGTAGGTTTGTCTTCACTCTTGACCTTCTTGCGCGATGCGGCAGCGGTCGCCGTCTTGTCTTTGGGCTCTCTGGGCTTACGCGGTTTCTTTTCTTTCGGTTTGGCGTCTTCGATGGGCTTGCCATCAGCATCGACTTCTTTTTTCTTGCGTTGCCTTTTAGGCTTCGCAGGTGGTGTGGGCGCGCTTGTGGCAGACGCGCCTGGGTGCAGCGCGGGTGCGTTTGTGAGGTTGGAGGGCTGGGCGGGATGAGCCGGGGATGCGGCAGCTACACCTCCACCAGGCACAGCAGGATTTGAAGTCTGCGGGCGTGCGACGCGGATGGTGTCTGACACGAAGGCGCTGTTTTGCGGGGAGGTGGGTGGCGAGGAAATTGACGAGGAACTGTGCTCCGACGCCGCGTCGTCGATCCGCATCCTGTCGCCGAAGCCTGGCGACATGGCCATGGCAACGCGACACGAGGACGGGCGCCAAGGAGGCGGTATAGCGGGACGAGGGACAGTGAGAGCGAGCACGCGATGCTGCTACAGCTCCCTCCGACCAGCAGCGGCGCCCTCCAGCGACAATGCAGAGAACAATTCGAGGTCGGTGATCAATCCGAAGCGGGTCGGCTGGCTGGCTGGCTGGCTGGCTGGCTGGCTGGCAGCAAGCGCAGTGGCCACTATTCGACGTCGCGACTTGCCGGATGGGCGAGGACGAGGACAACGCCGGGCGATACTGATCGAATGCAAGGTCGGAAATGCGGTCGGATGCGGTAATCGTGTTCAGCGCAGTCGAATAGGGCGGTCTGTGGGGTTTTTGAGGCGCGATCGATGGGCGGAATGGGCGAATTGATGGGGCGAGTGCAGATGCAGCAACAACAGGCGCTGGGAAAAGGAAGAAAGTAGAAGAGAAAGGGGATGGGCGGGGGCGTGGAAGAAGACGGGGCTGTAGAGCAACGACGACGCTGGACGCTGGGGGAATGGGCGACAAGTCGAACAACGCAGCGGCGCATGCGGACGGGCCAGGGCCAGAAGACTTGACGAGGACAAGCGCCGCCCCGCGCATCGGCCACGGCCACGGCCACGGCCATGGCAGACGGCGGACGGCGGGCGAGGGTGAGCGACTGGCATGATTGATCCATCCATTCAGCGCTGCTGCAATTTGCCCGGCAGCAGCGCGCGGTCGACGAGCAGCAGCCAGAGCGGAAGCCAGAGCCAGAGCCAGAGCCAGAGCCAGAGCCGGAGCCACAGCCAGAGCGGAAGCCTGAGCCTGCCTGGAGCCTCGTGCCTTGTCAGGCGGCGGCGGCGGCGGCGGCGCCCGGTAAGCCAGCCGAACGTCACAACCCCCTTCCTTGGCGGCGACGCTGTTTCTTCTCGCCATGTCATGTGTCCTGTAGATCGTATATGGCTGGTGTGTGTGTGTGTGTGTGTGCTGTCAGATGGTGTGCTTGGAGACACGCAATGCACTCAGCCAGCATACAACCCTTCCCTGCCATCTCCCTCCCATCGCCCCCCTCCACTCCTTCCATCCATCTTCGACGGCTAAGGCACCTCAGGGTACATGGTTACCTAAGCCGGGACCGCCGTGCTGGGACGCCCCACTGTCGCGCGAGACTCGTGACACCGGCAGGGCAGCGACAAGCAACATACAAGCACATACCGACCGGCCAACTCTGTAAGCGTTCCACTGTCGCACGTGCGTAGTCTCATATCTGAGCTCTCCTACAGAGTCTTCACAATAATCTCAAACGCCAGACCTCGAAAGATGCATCGCCCTAACGCTGCACCTGCCTAACCTTACGTGCGTCACCGCGACGGCGCGACCCGCCGCGCTAGTCCCGCAGCCGCGACCTTATCTATTTCCGAGTAAGGATCCTGAAACGCCACACTTCAAACGCAGGGCGGCGCTGAGGCTGGACGAAAAATATTACAACCAACATCATCACTTTCCAACAACATGTTCCGAGGAGAGAAGTTTGTGCTGGACGTCGACGACGACGATGCTCCGCAAACACAGCATGTCGCGCCTTCGCCCTTCACATTCGTAGCCGACATCCAGGAAAGAAAACCGAAGGCTCCCGCGCCGCCGAGCGCTCCCACGCCTAAGCACAGCACTGGATTTCCAGAGCATCGGAAACGGCCCATCCAAAGCAGATTCAAGCAGCAGAAACAGCAGGGCCAAAAGACTGTCTTGAGCGATGGGACTACTGTGACTCCAGGCGCTCAGGCGCCCGCCACGAAAGCCAACCCAAGCGAAGACTCAGCACCTAAAAGCTGGCAGGAGCAGGAAAAAACTCAAATCGACCAGCAAAATCGCGACATGCTCGCTGGCATGTCCGAATCCGAAATCGAGGAAGCCCGCGCAGAACTGCTTGGCTCGCTGGACCCGGACTTCATCCAGAAAATCTTGCGGCGCTCGAACATAGACAGCGGCAGCAACGAAGCAGACACCCTCCAGCCGCCGCCGGAGCCCATAGAGGGAGGCATCCTACACAGAGAAACCCCGGGCAAAACAAAATCCGTCGCCTTCGTCGACGACTCTCCACCCGCACCCCAACCCACAGTCAAAGACGAAACAGAAGAAGCCGCCATCACAATCGCCCACGAACCCGACTTCCCCTCCTCGACCAACATTCCCCTCGACTCCAACCCCGAAGCCCCCAGCAGCACAATCCACTTCCCCACCCCCACCCAACCCCCGACCCTCGACCCCTCCTCCCCCTCCTTCCTCACCGACCTGCACGCCAAATACTTCCCCTCCCTGCCCGCGGACCCGACAAAACTCGACTGGATGCGCCCTCCCTCGCCCTCGTCGAACGCCTCCTACAGCCCCTCCGCCGCGGCCCTCAACCCGGCCGCCATCCGCTTCTCCTTCACCGGCGCCCTGCTCGCGCCCCGCACCGCGGCCGCCATCCCCGTCTCCGAAGGCCTGCACCACCACGGCGCGGCGCCCGACGCGGCCGGCTACACGATCGCGGAGCTCGCGCTGCTGGCCCGCAGCACGTACGCCGCGCAGCGCTGCGTCGCGTTCCAGACGCTGGGGCGCGTCCTGTTCAGACTGGGGAGGGGCGAGTTCGGCGACGCGGGCGAGGGGGGCGGCAACCTGCCGGACGCGCAGGAGCGGCTGGGCGAGCTGGCGCGCGGGCTGTGGAGGGAGGTGGAGCGGGAGCGCGTGATTCCGCAGCTGGTGGCGGAGAGCGAGGGCAACGGCGTCGACGGCGGGCGCCACCTGAGCGCCAAGACGTACGCGGTCGAGGCGGTCTGGCTGTGGCGGAAAGGGGGCGGGAGGAGGTGGAAGGCGGATTGAGAAGGGCTAGGGAAGAAACGGAACGGAGATAGATCTTTTTGTCTCGTCATCTTCTATTCTACCGAATCCTTGAACTTGAAACTGCACTCTGCACGCTGCGTGTACCCTCCCTTCCCCCCTCCACCTCGACCCTTCCCAGAAAACCCCTTTGTCACTCTCAATCTCACTCCCTCACTCCTCCCCCCAAAACCACACCCCCCCAAACCCCAACCCCACCCCCAACCCAAGCCGGCCACCAAACCGCCCACACAACGCCCAGAGTCCACACGCCCTGCGCCGCCCAGCCCCTCGCAAACTCCCCCAGCACGCTCTCCAAGCCCTGCTCCCTGTACCAAAGCGCGACGCCGTACGTCACGCTCATCGGCGAGCACAGCGCCAGAAGGGCACAGCTCAGCGCCGCGAGGAGGGGGGACGACGGCGTGGGGCGCACGAAGGCGAGCGGCGCCGCGAGGAGGCCGGTGAGGAGGGCGAGGCTGAAGTTGAGCGTGGCGAGGGTGGAGAGGGAGGCGGCGAGGAGGAGGAGGGAGAGGGATTGGAGGGTTGGGCCGGGGGGGGGGGGGGGGGGGGGGGGGGGGGGGGGGGGGGGGGCGGGGGGGGGGGTGGGGGGGGGTGGGGGGGGGGGGGGGGGGGGGCGGGACTGGGTTTGGTTAGTTTGGTTGGGTTGGTCAGAGGGGAGGGGGGGACTCACGGATTTGGGGAGGTGCGTGAGGAGGTGTAGCGGGATGAAGCTCGCGAGGTGGATGGAGAGGAGCGTCAGGGCTGGGAGGAAGAGGTGGCGGTCGATGGGTTGCAGGGCGGGTTTGGGGACGAGGGCTGTGTCCGGGCCGGCTTTGACGAGCTCCATCGGAGGGAGGGTGCTGGCTTTCTCGTCCGTGGGCTGCGCGGGCGTTTTTTCGGGGAGGGGCGCGCGACCGCTTTGAACCCAGAGCGCGAGGGCGGAGATCGTGAAGCTGCCGGCGATCAGCATGGCGGCGGGCAGGTAGTTGCCGATGCTGACGAAGCGGTTGGCGTTCAGCAGGATGTAGAAGAAGAAGCTCTGGTGCAGGTGCTCGAGCAGATTGTTGACCGAGCGGATCAGGCTTTCCGTAACGCGGCCAAGGCTCATCTCGTCGTGCCAGCCGTCGCCGACTGTCTTCAGCGTGATAGCGTCGATGTGGTACGGCATGAAGGCCGAGTGAGGCCCTGTCGCGTGGCCAAGAGACTGCGTTGCGAGGCCAGCGGCGATTGTTCGGAGACGGTCGTTGTAGCTGTCTTTGTGTCCAGAGATGCCGTGGAGACTACATCCGATGTTCATCTGACCTGAAGCTACTGAGACGGCCGTGTTAAGCAAGTCGAGATTTGGAAGCGCGCCGTTGAGTCCGTCGTATTGGATATCGATCTTATCGAATCGGTGACCCCAGGGGCCCACAGGGTAATCAATCGCAACTGCAGCCTGCAGTGCGCCAGACTTGATTGGCAAAGCGCTGATGTTCTGAGTCGTTGTCAAAATTGGGGAGGTGCTGTGATAAGCATCTACCCATGCTATTGGGCCGTATGTGCTCTCTGGCGAGATGATGACGATAATGTCTTTGCTCCAGATGCTCCAGCGACTGAAATAGCGAGCCAATGTCAACACCAAAGCCACACCAGAGTAGTTGACCAAGCCTTCGAAATTCTTCCATCCCGCCATAATGATCATAGCCTCCGTAGCGTCTGCTCTTGGGCCCTGAAGGATGCCATACACGTTGGTGCCAGCGATTTCCTCTCCAGCAGCGTAGTAACTGTATGGCTGCTCGGCTACCTTCAAGCCGCTCTCGCGCATGATCCTCCCCAATATAGCATTTCTGTGTTCCTCCGAAGAGTCTTTCTGATCGTAGACCTCTTGTCGGAATGCGCGGAACACATTGTGTTCGCTTCCTCCAAAGTAGGTATGTACTTGTCCGGGCAGGATCGCATTTTCAGACACGTATGTCTGTCTCGAGTATTCGTTGAGAGGGAGCAGTAGAAGCCACACCACGCCGACAATAATGCAGGCCGCGGAAAGGTAGGGCGGGAGCTTCAACAGGATTGGAGACCGCCGAAGAGTGAGGAGGCGGGCAGCTGTTGGCTAGACGGTCAGTCAGCTATCCGTGGTGGCATTTAAGATACGTGCAACTCACACAACCCCATGGTCTCGAATAAGCCCCTCGGTAGGAGTATTATCCGGTAGCTACAGTATGTCACTGTCTCTCATCTGCCATGTCTTCTAAACAGCCGAAGTCCGTCTCAAGGCCAGCAATCCTACGGGGCCGTTGGTGTCTCCACGCCGGCTGCGCGGTCCCTGCATGTGAGCTGTCGCTGCCGCCGTCGATCCCGCATTTCGGGCTCGAGAATCTCCTGAGAGAGCCCGACAGGTCCATGCACGTCGCGCGACATCCGAGAGACACCCCTGCCCGCCCGCCGTCTCTGTTGTGCCTTGCAGCCTCTATAAGGCGACGCTTCGCCTGCCCGTGATCGCCCTCTGCCCGCCTACACAGCAGAGCGAGCCGATGGCCTTCTCCCTCCCGCTCCCAGATGCTCGGCGCATAAGGAGCTTCTTCACCAAGCTTCCTCTTGCGACTAGAGTCTTACTGGCGCTGCTGACGGCGTTCTGGGTCGCACATGCTTTCCGTCCGGGTTTGGAGCAATGGGGAGCGCTGATCCCTCAGGAGATCAACATCAACACTCGTAAGTCTGGTGCGAACCTTCACTTTTGGCGCAATACTGATTCCGATGGTCTAGTCTACCGTTTGAACACCTACCCGCTCCTGCACAAGAATGTCTTCCACTTCCTGCTCAACGCCATCGCGCTCGTCCCGCTGCTGGAGCGCTTCGAAGCTGAGAATGGCACCATCGTAACCCTCCTCCTCTTCACCGGACCCTTCGGTCTCCTCCCCGGAGGTCTTTACACCCTCCTCGAGCGCTACATCTTCCGCAGCAACTCCGCAGCCATCGGCGCAAGCGTCTGGGTCTTCCTGCTGCTCTGCGTCGAAGCGATCAAGACCTACCGCCAGAACCCGGCGCTCAACATCAGCGGCTACGCGATCCCGACCTGGACCACGCCGCTGTTCGCCATCTTCGTCATCCACTTCCTGATCCCCCACACGAGTCTGCTCGGACACCTCTGCGGCGCGGCGGTCGGATACTTGTGGGGCTTGGGCATCATCAAGTTCCTCGCACCGAGCGAGAAGATCCTGCGCTGGGTCGAGGGCAAGCTGAATCTGCTCGGCCGGCTGCCGCACTATGTCAGCGTGGACCAGAAGACGTACGGGCGGTACGGCGTGCTCCCCAGCACGGGCGCGAACAACTCGGGTGTTGGGCCGGGCAGAGGCACGCTCGGGGCTGCGAACGGCATCGCTATTGGGCCTGTCGGCAGCACGCAAAGATTGGGACCTTAGGGGCCGACAGCGTTTGTCTGAGCATGTGTCGCGCGATCGCATTTTCGAATAAACATACAGCACCGATATAAATGGAAAGCCAACGAGGCTGGCGCGTCGTAACACTCGCGCCTTCCTCCTGCTCGACACCGGGAGCTCCCGCCAGACCTCACCTCTATATTTTGCTCCCTTCTACACCACTCTCGAACAAGCGACCATCGCCCTCCTTCCTTCAACCCGACCCCTCTCATCTCCACCCACACAACCATGGCCCCCACCAAACCCACCTCCCAAGACCCCAAACTCACGCCCACGCAATCCGCCGACCTCCTCCTCGCCTACCTGCGCAAGCAAAACCGCCCCTACAGCGCGACTGACATCAGCGCCAACCTCAAGAACCGCGTCAGCAAAGCCGCGGCCGCCAAGCTGCTCAAAGACCTGCACGAGCGCGGCGCGCTCGAGGGCCGCGCGTCGGGGAAGCAGATTGTCTATCATGCTGTTCAGGTAGGCGGGGCTTGAAGCTAGCATCTCTGGTGCATTGCGTACCTGTACTGAAGGCCGTCGTCTAGGACGAAGCCGACGAGTCTTCGCTCGAAGCGCTGCAGGCTATGGACGCGGAGACGGCGCGCTTGAAGGACGCGACGGCGGGTCTGAAGGCCGAGGAGAAGGGTTTGCGCGCGCAGCTGCGCGAGTGCGCGGAATTGACGCCTGTGTCGGAGCTGAAGGGTGATGTTGCGGCGCTGGAGCGCGAGAAGGAGGTGTTGGTTGAGCGGCTTGCGAAGCTGAGGGCTGGGAACGTCAAGCCTGTTTCTGCTGAGGAGCGGGCAAGGGTTGATGCTGAGCTTGCGAAGTGGCAGAAGGCGGCGGGCGCGAGGCGCAGGATTCGGAGTGAGATGTGGCGGACGATCGAGGATTTTATTGCCGACAAGGAGAAGGCGGAGGCGACGAAGGAGAGGCTTGGGTTGGAGGGGTTGATGTGAGGGGATGTAGTGAGCGGTGTCATTAGCTTGGAGAATGGATGAGAAGGGCAATCGATCTTCTTAGCTTAAAAACATCAGACGACGAAGAACAGTAATCAGTAAACGTAAGCATCCAGCCGTAACAATTCCATGGTATCTCGAAAAGCAAAGCGCAAACCTCCCTGCCGTCCCCAAATTGCCCTCTAACCACCCATTATCCGCGCCCTAGAATTCCTTCACATAACAAGCATAACATCCCAAGTCGTATCGCATCGCGCCCACGCCTCAATTCGAGAACTTCGACGGCATCTAAACCGCCCATGCACGTCAGCATCCTCGCAACGCCGCCATCGCGCACAAGCGCCAAAAACTCACCTTCTTCCCCGTAAACTTCTCGATCATCCCGCGAATCTTGTCCGTCACCTTCTCGTTCTGCTTGCGGTACTTCTGCGGGTCGATGTTCTTGCCGGCCTGCTCTGGTCAGCTCTCTGCACGCGTGGTGTCACAGGCGCAGTCGCAGTCGCGTTCGCGACGATTGGGATCGGGCGATGGTCAACGCACCTTCCGCCCAGCCATCTGCTCGACCTTGTCGAGCGCTTTGTCGAGGTAGTCCTCGCCGCCGCCGGCGCCGCGGTTGTTGTTGTTGTTGTTCATGTTGTGCGAGCTGTGGGGAGAGCCGGGTTTGCGCTGGTGTAGAGTTCTAGCGTAGGGTGATGCGCGCGATAGTAGAGCGGAGCAGAGCAGACGGAGTCGGACAGTCGGGTACCAGAAACAAAGCGCGCGCGCGCGAGATAAAGAAAGAAAGGCTCGCACCCCCAACCGGCTCCGGCTGCTGCTCTTTTGACAGATCTACCGAAGCAGCCAGCCCGCGCCACGCTTCTCTCAGCTGATCGTCCCCGTCGTAAGGCGGGCAACCAACCAACCAACCGTGGGCCCAGCTCCAGCCTTTGGGTGGGTGGGTGGGATGGCGTGGATGGGATGGATCGACGCGGCGGGTCCGCGCGACGGCGCCGAAGCTTGCTCGTGCGGCGAAGCTTGTTCTGCTGTGAGGCGGTGCGCCGCTGGGGCTGCGCCACAGAGGGCAGCGTTTTGGAATTGATGAGGTGGTGATGGGTGGAACAGCTCGTCAGTGGTCCTGCCGTGTGACGCCTACGGTAATTACGGTAGGGTCACAGATGCTGTGTTTCCTCTCGCGTTTGAGAAGGTTCGAAACAAGTCGTCGGTTGAAGAGTGTGCTATACCAATAAAATCCTTCTGATTGCCAATAGTAAGGTAAAGTAAGGTAAGGTAAGATGAGCAAACACACAAACTAAACAGAAGAATCCGGGTATCTAAGTCACACATCTCTGAGAGAAGAATAGGGGAAAAAAAAGAAAAGAAAAAGAGCAAACCAAAGCAAAACCTCCGACCCAGTCCGTTCCCTCGCCATAACCAAAGAAAGACCATCCAAGGCTGCGTCGTGCGTGAAGGGTTCGTCAAACAGCCGCCCATTAGATAGATCCAAACCTGGCCGGCACCGCAGAGTCTAGCACGTGTATGAGATGTCCAAACGCGCTCCGCTCCACTCCAACTCCCGAGGATCGAAGTGCTCACCCGCTCATCGATCGTAGTCGTACACGAGCAGCAGCATCAGCACCAAAAAAGAGAAAGAAAGAAGCTCAAGCCGACACCGCCGCCGCAGCCTGGACCGCAACAGCAGCAGGCGGCACCTCGCTCCCCCTCGGCGTGACATCCCTGCCCTCCATCGCGTCCTCGAAATCATCATCCCCATCGACATCTACATCAAGATCCTCATCCGGGTGAGGAAGCTGCTCCACCTCCTCCACAGCCACAGGAGCCTCCACCGGCGCCGGCACAGCTCTGGCGCGGATGATGGCCAACTCGGCCTCCCTCTCCGCCCTGCGGGCGAGCACCTTCTCCCTCGCGGCGGCGGCAGCCTGCAAGCTCTCGGCGTAGGTGCGGAACTTGACGATCTCGCGCAGCAGGTAGTCGGACTTGCGCTGCCAGTTGGACATTGCGCGGAAGTAGTTGGAGGCGCGGGAGGAGTACTACACGACACATTACATTAGCTCTGCGCTCTTTTCTTGTTGGGAGGGAGATTTGGACACGTACGGCAAGTTCGATCCCGCTCTTCAGCTCGTTGTGCCTCTCGAGCTCGGCGGTGACGTTGTCGACGTAGGCGAGCAGGCTCTTGAGCTGGTCGACTTCCATCAGCTGGGAGGCCATCATGCTCTGGGAGGGCGGCTGCCAGTCGGTGATGGAGATCTTGTCGCCAGGCAGGCGCGTGCGGTTGGCGCCACCGCCGGAGCCCATGTTGTCGAAGCTGCTGCGGACGGAAGACTGGATGCTGGGGCGACCGCCGGTGGAGGACGTGTGGGTGTGGCCGCGGGAGCGGTTGCGGATGGAGGGCGGCGGGGCTTGGGTGGTGGCGGCGCTGGTGTCGGAGGGCGTGCGCTCGAGGGCGGCGGTGTTGACGACGGCGTCGGACCAGCCGTACTCGATGTTCGAGACGCCGCCGGAGAGGGGCTCTTTGCTGAGGCGCGCGGACCAGTAGTTCGCGGTGCTCATCCATTCGTCGGCGATCTCGGGCGTGCCGACTTGGAAGAGGTGCACGGCGCCGGACGGTAGGCTCAGGGCCCACACGTGCGGGCGCGCTTTGCTGTAGCCGGGTTTGGGCAGGACGGAGGCGATGGTCTGGCGGAGGGCGAAGGAGTCGACCTGCTCGGCGTTCTCGGTCCAGTCGCCGCCTCCGACGCGGGAGCTGGCGATGCTGGCTGCGCGGCTGCCCGTGTGTTTCTGGAGACGAGCGCGACCCAGAGAGTAGGTCTTGCTGGTGCCGGTGTTGAAGTTGAAGAGGGTGAGTTTGCCTTTGCTGATGACAGCGAAGACATCACTCCAGTGTCGATCCTTACTCTTGCGCTCTGGACCCTCAAGATGATGCTTGTGCTTGACCATACCCTCCTTCGCCCACGGTGCACCTTCCAGCGTCAGAGACTCGTCCTCAAGAAGATCTTGCTTGAGCGTGACAGAATCCGTATCAGCTCCGGTACCACCCTCCTCACGAATGATGGCCTGTGAAAGAGCATTTGCGAAACCAATCGAATGCTTGTACGCAGTATCAGTCGGCGACAGGTGGTAGCCCAGACTACCCACAGACGTCGACGTAAGCGTCCTGGCATACGAGTTCTTACTCCAAGTGCTGCTTTGAGCCGGAGAGTACAGACTGCTGTTATCGTCGAAGCTCGTCCGCGAAGACCCAATCGTGCTCGACGGATACACCTTCTGCCGCACGCGAGGGTTGCGACCCTGCCAGCCGAGCGCCAGGCCGCGCAGACCCGCCTTGGATCGATACGACGCGGCTTCCGAGGGCGCCTTGCTGATGACAGAGCCGGTCCGCTTCAGCCCGTTCGTGCCAGCGACAGACAGGTTGCGGTCGGTGGGACGCACGTCGGAGACGGCAAGGTCGAGCAAGGGGAGCGGCTCGATCTTGATTGAGCTGTAGAATGACTTGAGGATGGTCTCGATCTCGAACTCCCAGGCGCGCATGGAGCCTGACCACGGAGTATTGACCATGGCGTTGGAAGAGCTGGAGTTCACGGAGTCGGGAGCAAGGCCGTCTGATTCGGAACGGAACATTCCTGGGCGCATGGAAATGCGTTTGGACATGACAGGACGCGGGAACTCCGACGAGGTGCGCTCTGTGCTCGGTTCTTGGACAGCAGGTGCCTCCGAGGTAGGAGTGGAAGCGGCAGTGTCCACCCAGGGGATCGAAGGTCTCTTCTGCGTGCCTGCAGCCGCCTTGATGGTGGCTTCTTCGAAGGCGTTAGGGGCCGCGTCTGCTACGACTCTCCGCACCGTCGGCAATGTATTCTTCACGTAGGCGTTCTTGGACATCTTCTCGCCGATATCCGCCATGTGCAAATCTGTATTGAGCAGAATGATCGAATAGAAGATAGTGTGAACGACGTCCTGCGCCTTGAAGCCATGGTTCGGGTTGCAGTGACACCAGCGAGCAGAAAGGCCAGTGATGATGCGGTCGAACTGCTGAGTCTCACCCCTAAGGACGAGCTTGCCGCAGAGGGCGCGCAGAGTCGACAGGATGTTCATGCCGGCGAAATCGAACAGCTGCATGTAGGCCTCCAGTGTCCGTCTGTTGAGCAGCTTGAGCTCGCCGAGCCAGGCGGCCGCGTCCATCCTCGTGACATCCTCCTCATTGCCCTCGAATATGCGTCGAGCCCGCTCTTTCACGTCATCATCGACGTCCATGGCGCCGTTCGTCTCTCTGCCGCCAATCGTGTCGACGGAAGGTCTGGGCGCATCGTTGCCGTCGAGCTGGACAATCGGCAGGCCGTTGGGAGTCTGCACGCTGGACGGGGCCGGTGCCCGCAGCGCGCCGAAGATGGGGAACTTCATTGAGGCGGATGGTGAGGACGACGACGGCGAGTCCGGATCGGAGGGGACATCGCCGGTCTTGTTTTCTCTCTCCCCCTCCGCATCGGGGTGCGGCGGGTGCGGCCGTTCAATTGTCTTAAGCCCCGGCCGATCATATGCATGCAGGGTGTCGTGCGTCGCTGCTAGTTGGCTTTGGCCATGCATATCAGAATTCCTATTATTGCCCGCGGGGAAAGCCCGCGTCTCCTGATTTTGCTCCACAGGGCCACTACCGACTCCAGACGCGATGATTCGATCGCCAGTACTTGTGCGGCTAACGGGACTCACGGGACGACTTTCGCCAGCCCGTTGCGCCTCTGACATGTGCGTGCCCTTGGCGGGCGTTGAGTTGCCCGGATGGGTGACAGTCATCGGCGAGACTTCAGCTGATGAAGTCTGATCGCCCTCGCGCGACAAACGGCCGACGATCGAGTCAGCGATGTGTGCGGTTGGCACAGCGTCTGGCCTGCGCTTCTTGATCTTCATCTTTGTCTCTGGGCTTTCACTTTCCCGAGTGTCAAGTCGCAGAGTGCCGTGTCGAGACAGCGGGTTTCTGGCGCCGAGTGAGGCATCCGCGGGAGGTGTATACCCGGAGTGGAACAGCTCCAAGTCGTCTGAATCTTCGTTCCGCGAGTCAATCCGCGAGTCACGGGATGATGAGCGTGCCGGCTGCTCATCCTGCGGACGAAGCTTGGACGGTGTATCAATCTTACTCAGGTAAGAATCCATAACCTCACGCAGGCTACTAACTGAGGGTGTAGATTGTGGTTCCTTCTTTTCCAATGCCATGTTTGGCGGCAATGCAGGAGGGGGTGTGTTCTCCGAAATCGACCGCTTTCGTCTCCTGAAAAATGAAGAAGGCTTCTTGTTGAGCGAAACAGGTGGATGGCTGATATTGGCGGAAGATTCGTTCGGCTGCTGCGCCGTCTCTTTTGCTGTGTTTGACTGTTTCCGAGCCGCTGCAAACGCTTCGTGGACCTGTGGTGAGTCGGCAGCCGAAGCACGCATCGAAGAGCTTCCGAACACGCGTTTGAAGAAGCCAGGTCTCTCTCGTTGCGGCGAACCGTCCCTTCGTCGTTGGCTGCCGGTGCTTGATATCACGCCTTCACACGAGGCATTGCTCTCCCCACGCAAGCCTTTGGTGCGCACGAATTGGCTTGCCTGATCTCTAATGTTCTGCGGAATGGCCGTAGCACTCGCAGACCGCAAGTCCGCCTGGGTAGTATTGTTGCGCAGCGCGCTCTGCTTCTTTTGCGCCGCGTTCACGTACACCGGCCCTGTGCCCGAGGGGTTCTCCTGCTTACGCGGGCCCGCCGCAATGGTGGGCTCCGGCGCCGCGTCCAACGTGTTCTCGTATTTGCTGTACTGCGAAGGCACGGGCCTTCCCCGGTTCATCATTGACGACGTCCTGCCAGTGTTGGCTTCCGTGTACATCTGGTCCATGCTGATGGACCTGCCGTTGAACGCCAGCCTGCTCGACTCGAGGACAGCGTCGTAGCCCAGGTCGGCGATCGAGTGTTCGCTCTCATCCCGGTAGTGCGTCGCGGTGACCGCCCGTTGTGTTGATTGCGTCCTTGTGGAGTCCACATCGCTGCTCGTCCGCCCTCGTCCGTGCCCGTTGAACTTCGACGTCGGAGGCAGCGCTCGACCCTGCTTCGGCGTCTGGAATGTGTTGAAGGTCGAGCTGCTGTTGCTGCGCCGACTCTTGTACATGGGGCTGGCGAGCTTGTTGGACGGCGAGTCGTGCGCGGCGTGCCGGTCAAAGTCGGACGACATGGAGGACGAGTAGGTGTGGCCGCGCGAGCGCGAGGGCCGGTTCATGGCGGCGAACAGCGGGGCCTGGCGGATGCGGTCGGCCTCGCGCTCCTTCTCCTGGTCCAGGCTGTCGAGGCGCACGCTGTCGAAGGTGCCCTTCATCTGCATGGAGAGCTCGTCCAGCGACATCAGGAGGTTGTCCACGACGCTGTCTCGGGTCGTGCTGGACCAGGACTCTCCATGGGAGTGCTTCGAGGGCTGTCCTGAGGCGCGGCCGGAAGAAGTGTGGACGTCGCGGCGGGCGGACTGGGAGTGGGCGGGCTCCTTGCCCTTCCGCGGACGGCGCTCGCTTCGGCGCGGCGTGGAGGGCGGGGAGGAGTGGGAGTGGTAGGTGTCGCGGAGCGTCCTGGAGCTGGCGCGCGGAGGCAGAGGATGGGGAGGGCCGGGCGACGGCTGCGGTGCTTGTTGGTGTTGGTGGTGTTGTTGCTGTTGCTGTTGCTGTTGCTGTTGTTGTTGTTGTTGTTGCTGCTGCTGCTGCTGCTGCTGCTGCTGCTGCTGCTGCTGCTGGTGCTGGTGCTGCTGCAGAGCTGCAGACGGACGGCGGGCGGACATTGGCGCGGGAGACAGCAGACAGCAGACAGAGCAAGCGCGCGCTGCTGCTGCTGCTGCTGCACGAGTAGTACGGCAAGGCGGTACCTAGTGGCAGCCAGATGCGAGGTTGCTCCTTCCTGGAACCATAAGACGCCAGCGATATTAGGCGGGCGGGCTAGGGGACTGGCGGGCCGGCGGCGTGAAGTCAATGGGCCGGTGGTTTGAGGCGTGCGGGCGCGCAGGGCGAGGCGAGGCGAGTCTGGTGCGTTGGCAGGCAGGCAGGCAGGCAGTGGGTGGTGGACGAGACGAGGTCGGCGTGCGCAGAACTCTCCAAGCCGTACTACAAGACAACGCAGCAGCAGTAGCCGCGTCTGCTAGCGAGGTGAAACAAGACCACTCCTCACGGCAGTGTTAGCCTGCTGGTATCTACAAGGGTCGCACAGAAAAGGTTTCTCGCCCGGATCAGGGGCCTGTCTGCGAGTCAAGCGAGGGCCAGCCTGGCGCAGATCGCGCACACCGGCCTCTAGTAGCAGAACCTACGCGAGCGACACTGGCCAGCCGATTATTCGTTGTGGCTTCCACCCAGTACAATAAGGTAAGGTATCTTAGCATTGGCCCAGTTGATCTCCCGTGACGACGACGGTTCTTCCTCGCACACCGACTCTGCTCATGCCAGCGCAAGGGGCGGGCGGTCGCGCTCTGGAAGCACATCACACATCGCCCCAAGCCTGCCTCGACACACGCGCCACACGCCTGTCTGTATCACCACTACCGCGCATCCACACCCACGGCCGGGCTCCACCACGACGCGGCTCTCCGGGGGCGCGCTGGCCCCGGCACAGGACTTTGATGCGAGATTTCCCCAGACGGTTCGTCCCCACGAGCCGCGCATCTCGCAATAATAATGGGTATGCATCCTTGCCAGAGCACTGCGAAAGAAAGTGGTCCGCACTGACCTGAACTGCCGGGCAAGCGATGGCACTGACAGTATCGATGCGAATGGCCGGTGACAGTCTGAGATCAAACCGCCCGGGCCCTGGCACTATTGAACGACACGTGTGCGGCGTAGCATGGCATGTTATCCTCCCCGCGCGCGGTGCCACCCACACGAAACAGGCGCCTCTGCAGGCACCGCGTAGTACATACAGTAGCCTGGTATGTACAGTAGTAGTACCTTACGCATGCATGCAAGTACCCCTGGACCTCGCGTCCGTCCGCTCCTGCAAGGTACCACTAGTCCGCCCGCCGCGGTCCGCGTGCCCGACCGATAAGCGCGCAGCCTCGCTTCTCCTTCCGGAAGGACGCTCTGCGAGTTCAATCGTGTCGCTTCGCTTCGGAGGCTCGAGTGGGTTAGGCGATAGGGAGTGTTCTGCGATGTTTAAGGGGCACGGGCGTTATATGCCGGATGGCGACGACGAGTTGATGTAGCGTGTGAGCAGTGGTGACGCGATGCCGATGCGATCGGAGTTTGCGCCGTTGCGGTTTTTGGGATGGAACGTAGTCTTGACGACGTGGATTTATTACTGACACCCTTGTGTTGACTAGAGGTCAAGAACTTGCTGTGATACGAGTGAAGGCAGACAAATAACCTAGTCAGTTTTTCTACTTCCATCAGGACAAGATGACGGTCGGGTGAAGTGCCGGAATGGCCGTGGAAACGCATCGTGGTCTTCGTCCTCGAAAGACAACGTGCAATAGCAGCGAAGTCGGGGTGCCTTCCGCGCCGTCTGAAAAGAGCAAGTTCAAACATCCGCATACCAAAGCTGATATCAATGTCGGGCATGCAACTCACCCATCACACTTCATCAAAAGCTAAAGAACCGGCACTTGTCACCATGGAAGAAGCCCTCACTCCCCGATCCATTCTCAAGCCAAATGTCATACAATCTTCTCACACTATACGTCCTTCCCCCGGAAAACCTACACCCACCCCTCCATCTCCCCCTCCCACCTCCCACCCATCCCCCCACCGTAAAGCTCAATAATCGAACCCCCCACACTCTTCACCGTCTCCCCCCTCCTCAGCGCCGGACTATACGCCGGCGGCGGGCTGCTTTCTTCGACGACAGCCTGCGGCGGGCGGGGCAGTTTCTTGTGGATGCCTAAGGGTGGCGTGCGCGGGTGCGCCAAAGCGGTGGGAGGGGAAGTTGTGGCAAGGAGGGAAGTGAGGGTTGTCGAGGGGAGGGTGCGGGGGCTGAGGGGGAGGGTGATGCCGAGGGGAGAGGGGGTTGAGGGAAGGTCGGAGGTGTTGGTCGAGGAGGCGGAGAGAGCGGAGGCGTGCGAGGGGGTTGGAGGGGAGTCGTGATGGTGCGCGTGGGATCCGGTGAAAGGCGCGGAGCCAGTAGGCCTGCTTGCTGGCAAATGTGTGGGCGGAGCTTGGGTAAGAGAGTGCGGCGAGGGTGTGCGCGATGTTGCTGTGTGATGTTCCGCGATCTCGCGTAGGTTTCGGTCTTCTTCGTGCGTCTCTGACAACGCCGCGATGTGCAGATCCTTCTCCAGCAAGTCGTTCTCCAGCTTCGCGATCTGCGCCAACAACGCGCCGGTCGTCGTGTTCTGGAGGCCGGTGTCAGATTTTGCGCGATGATGCCTAGGCCTAGCGAGCAATGTCTCCGCGGCAGAGCCCTGCGACGCGCTCGCCTCAACCAAACGCGCATTCCGCTCCCTGAGCTCGTCCAACTCCCTCACAAGACCAGCCTCCCGCTCCGTGAGCCTGCGAACCTGCTGGCAGACCTGGTGGAAATCCTCCTGGACGCCCAGGCGCTGGTCGTTCGCATCTGTCAACCGAGACTTCAAATCCTCGACGGTGCTCTGTAGACCCGCTTCTGATGTTTGCAGGGCCCGGATGGTCTCCCCGGCTTTCGAGATTTGATGTTGGCTGGCTTCGAGAGCGGATCGGAGGGCGTTGCACTCGAGCCATACTTCGCCGCAGCCTTTGGAAGAGCGGCAGGGGATACTGGGCGTCCCGTGTGGTGGTGTTGCGTGCAACTCGCTCGCTCGTCTCTCGCTGAGGTGTGTCGGGGCAAGTTCGCTGGAGTTCTCGGTCGTGCTCGATTGAATGTGAGCCGGCAAGCTGTTGGCATGGACCGATATGCTACTCCGAGACCGCTGCCTTGTGTTAGGCCCGTTGCGAACCTCATTGCTTCGTGAGAGACCCTGTCGCCGTTCGAGAAGCGAGATGTAATTCTGATATGACGCGATCTCGCATCTGTGTGCCTCTTTCAGCGCCATTAAGTGGGCTTTGTGCGATCTACGCAAGGCGAACAGATGGGCTCCTGGAGCCGCATCTGAGCTCATGTCAAGTGCATTGCCGTCGACAGGCGGAGATCCCTCGTCTGTGTGCTTCCATGACGCGGAAGCCGTCGATCCATCCACGTCGCGTGTGATTGTTTGATAGGTGTGGCTAATGGTTCTTTCAGCCTCAGTTGGCCAGGGTGAAGGCTGAGTATCCGTCGAAGCACGAGCATCTTGCGGAGATTCTCTCGTTTCCTGCGAGCGCATTGAGTCATGACTAGCTCGTGCATCGGACGATTGATTTGCGCCCTCTTTCAGCCGCTCCTTCGCAAGCATCTGCTCATGACGCCTGAATGGTAGCTGCAGCCATGGGTGGGTTGGCCGTCTTGGAGTTGTGGCGGATTGCCGGTCATACCCATCTAAAGCCGATGATGTCCTCCTGTTTCCGTCAAATGAATGGTATTGTCGTTGAGATGCCTCAGGTCTTTCAGGGAAAGACCCCGGCAGCTCTACAAGAGAATGAGTGGGCGCTCCTTGCAAAGGTGTAGGTGGCGCGGTGTATGCTCTGGGTCTCGAATGATGTGGAAGTTGAAGCTGCGTCGATGGATTGGGCGACCTCAGCATGTCGTTTACGACGGCAATGAGAGACGTAGCCGATTTGACTGCAGCATCTTGAAGCGCCGAAGAGTCGTTCGGCTTTTGTTCACCGTATGACGAGCGGTTTTGGGTTGATGTAAGATTCAAAGGAATCGGCCGACGATGCCCGCTCTGCAAGTCTTCGTTAGCTGTGCGTCCAGCTGCCATGATGTGGTGAGTATAATACCTTCGGCGATCTTGAGTAGTCAAGCCCTTCAATGCGAATACACTCTACCGGGATAGGCACAACGGCGCCAGTGTATTGGACTTCCGGAGCGTTTCTTCGGTCTCCCTTCGTCCAGGTGAAGAACTTCGAAGACATACCAAATACATTAATCGTAACCTTACCAGGTAACGCAAAAGACAGAAAGCAAGCTGAGGATCCTTTGAAACATGAGAAGCTGAGTGAGAACCTACCATTGATAATACTCTTGCTCTCGTCTACAATGCCATCACAGTTGGAGGATCTAGCGCGGTCGGAGTAGGCGCTGAGCCGCCTCGGCGAGCACGGAAGGCTGTGCCTCTTTGCCGGACGACAATAGCACATTTTGGACAGGTCAGGAGAGGTGGTTTGGCTCGGCAAAAGTAGGTTCGGCGTTACAACAGCCGCCCAGCGACACGATCGAACGAATTTCGCGGTGCCGCAGTCAATCCCGACATCTCTTGAAACACTTCTTTCCTGCGGAATGTCGATCCCACGTCGAGCACGTGTATGCTGCCAATGATGTGTCCATGTCTAAGCGCTCGGGAGCGTGGTGGACGAAGTCGCAGAGCGCGCGCGCACGAGCCATCCCTCCGCAGCTTGCTTGCCATCTCGTCCATTTCCAGACTGCGCCACTCCCGCCATCCATGCCAGACTCGACCTACTCGATCAGGCCACACCACCTCCGAAGCTTTGCACAACACCTGTCACCAAGTCGCGGCTTGCCGACTCGTTGCCACTTCGCGAGACAACGGGCCGGTTCCGTCACTCAGCCTTACAATTCGGAGATTTGCCTGATCCTTTTATATCAAGCTTTGCGAAATCACCTTTGAAGAAACGCCATCGTCCTGGCTCGCCCATTCATGTTCTGAGAAACTCGAACTTTCAGTTCTGCTTAGAATCAATCGATCTTGGCGCTGAAACAGCAATATGCCTGCGTCTCCAGAGGGTACGCGTGAGAGATCACGGAGAGACCGTAGAAGCAGCTACTCCGATGACGAAGTCCGCAACCGCAAGGACTATCGCGACATGAGCCACAGCGGCGACGAGGACTATTCGCGGCGTCGACGTGCTGAGGACGGCAGAGACCGCAGCCACCGGCACAGGAGGGACCGTTCTCCCGATAGTTCTTACCGTCGGCGCGAGCGGGACGACGACCACAGCTATCGACGAAGGAGATCGCCCGACCGCTCACAGCAGAGGCGCCGCTCGAGATCACCGGACGCAAAACGTAGGAAACGATCACTAAGCGCATCGCGCTCGAGATCGCCACCAACACGGAAGTCTCGGGGCCCCTTGCCCTCCCAGAATGACCAGTTTCGCGGTGACGTAGCGCCGCAAGCAGCTGGAGACCAGCCTGTCAAAGAAAAGCCAAACTTCAAGCCCACTGGCTTGCTCGCGAAGGAGGCCAATACGGTCGCCGGCACGAGCACGGTGCTAAAGTATCATGAGCCAGCTGAGGCGCGTAAGCCGCCAGCCAAAGAACAGTGGCGCATGTATGTCTTCCGGAAGAAGGATCTTATCGACACAGTTCAGCTCTTCCAGCGCAGTTGCTGGCTCATGGGACGCGATCAGAACGTCACGGATCTCAAGTTGGAACATCCCAGCATCTCGAAGCAACACGCTGTAATACAGTTCCGCTTCCAGACTACGACTAATGAATATGGAGACAAGACGAATAAGGTCAAGCCTTATCTGATCGATCTTGAGAGCGCGAATGGAACTAAACTGAATGGCAAAGCAATCGCGACGAGCCGATATGTGCAATTGGTTGATGGGGATGTGATATCGTTTGGTGACAGCGAGCGGGAATATGTTATGATGCTGCCACCTCCTTAGACTATTTTTTTTATATCACTTTGAACCCATTGCTCGGATCCAAAGCAGTCCAGCAGCATTTCAGGATCATATTCATCTGCATTCCACCTATTCGTTTCCATTGTTGTGATCGCCTCGGCAAAGCTGCCTCGGGAAGCTCTCCAAAGTGCCCGCGCTTGAGGAATCTTGAAGCCAGCGCCAAATAACCAATATTGCCCGCACGCCTGCACGACAACAGCCAAAGCTTGCGAAGTCAGGGCAACTACTTTTCCCGTTTCCTCGACTCAGAAAACTCCACAAACATGTCTTTCGGCGGCCAAACGCCGACGGTCATCGTCCTCAGAGAAGGTCAGCACACCCTCCAAACCCCCGCGCCTGGGCGACAGATTTACTGAAACACCACAGGCACCGACCAGTCGCAGGGCAAAGGCCAAGTTGTCTCGAACATCAACGCATGCGTCGCCGTCCAGGCAACAGTCAAGAGCACTCTCGGCCCCTACGGCGGTGACCTGCTGCTCGTCGACGAAAATGGCAAACAAACGATCACCAACGACGGCGCGACAGTCATGAAGCTCCTCGACATTGTGCACCCCGCCGCACGAGTACTCGTCGACATCGCGAGATCACAGGACGCCGAGGTCGGCGATGGCACAACTTCCGTGGTGGTTTTGGCGGGCGAGATCCTGAAGGAGGTCAAGGAGTACGTCGAGGCGGGCGTGAGCAGTCAGACGATCATCAAGGGCCTGAGAAGAGCGAGCACAATGGCGGTGAACAAGGTCAAGGAGATTGCGGTCAACACGAGCGAGAACAATCAGAGGGAAACGCTGCGGAAACTTGCCGGCACGGCCATGTCCTCGAAACTGATCCACCGCAACTCCGACTTTTTCACAAAGATGGTGGTAGATGCTGTGCTCACTCTGGACCAGAACGACCTGAACAACAAGCTTATTGGTGTCAAGAAGGTTACCGGCGGTGCGCTCCAGGACTCGCTCTTCGTCAATGGTGTGGCATTCAAGAAGACATTCTCTTACGCCGGTTTCGAGCAGCAGCCCAAGTCTTTCAAGAACCCGAAGATTGCTTGCTTGAACGTGGAGCTGGAGCTGAAGGCTGAGAAGGACAACGCCGAGGTGCGTGTGGAGCAGGTCTCGGAGTACCAGGCGATTGTGGACGCTGAGTGGAAGATCATTTACGAAAAGATGGAGCTGCTTTACAAGTCTGGCGCGAAGGTTGTGCTCTCGAAGCTGCCTATTGGCGATCTGGCGACACAGTACTTCGCCGACAGGGACGTTTTCTGTGCCGGACGTGTGTCTTCTGAGGATCTCGAGCGCGTGTGCCAGGCGACTGGCGCGAGCGTGCAGTCGACCTGCTCCGACATTCAGGACAAGCACCTCGGCACCTGCGAGACTTTTGAGGAGAGGCAGATCGGTGGCGAGCGCTTCAACTTCTTCGAGGGCTGCTCGACCGCAAAGACTTGCACACTTGTGCTCCGTGGCGGTGCCGAGCAATTCATCGCGGAGGTCGAGCGCTCCCTCCACGACGCCATCATGATCGTCAAGCGCGCCATCAAGAACCAGACCATCGTCGCCGGCGGCGGCGCCTGCGAGATGGAAGTCTCCGCCTACCTGCACAACTTCGCCGACAAGAACGTCGCGACCAAGCAGCAGAGCATCATCAAGGCCTTCGCCAAGGCGCTGGAGGTCATCCCCCGCCAGCTCTGCGACAACGCCGGCTTCGACGCCACCGACATCCTCAACCGCCTGCGCGTCGAGCACCGCAAGGGCAACCTCTGGGCCGGCGTCGACTTCGACCACGAGGGCATCCGCGACAACATGGAGGCCTTCGTCTGGGAGCCCGCGCTCGTCAAGATCAACGCCATTCAGGCCGCCATCGAGGCCAGCTGCCTCATCCTGTCCGTCGACGAGACGATCAAGAACCAGGAGTCACAACAGCCGCAGGCGCCCCAGCGAGGGCTGCCTCCTGGCGCCGCCCAGCGGGCTATCAGAGGCAGGGGTCGCGGCATGCCGCGTAGGTAAGGGAGACGACAAAAGGCAATGAAGCGATGACTTTTGCGCTGGAAAGTTTTACGGCGTAGCATAACACGTATAGAGTTTATGTACAAGCTGTACGTGATACTGCACCATTGTACGTGTTCCGAATGTTGAGATAGTAGGGATCTGTGTCTGCAGTGTGCTCTGTTTCTGGCCGTCGTCTCTTCGATCAAGATTCTGGCTCTTGCACCACTAACATGGGCGCCAGCCGCTCATATTGCACTGAAAATGTGGTGAGCAAAAGAGTTCGTCAAGTCGTGTACTTGGAATCTATTTCACCGAAGCTGCCCAGAGAGAAGATCCGCTCACTCGCACACCCATTCAGTCTGGCCTATACCGCAAACGCAACACCCACTCAACCACTCACTCCTTCGCCTCCCTCAACTTCAACGTAACCGGATTAGCAGGGCAACTGGTCAGCGTCAAGTTACTCCTGACCACCTTCTCAAACTGTCCCTCTGCAGCCTCAATCGCATCAAAGCGCTGCAGCAGCCTAACGACAACATAGCTCGCCTCCGTCAGCGCAAACTGCTGCCCAATACAGATCCTGGGACCGCCGTTGAACGGCAGGAACTCCCATCCGGGCTTGCGTCCAACGAAGCGCTCGGGCTTGAACTCGTCCGCGTCCGGACCCCAGAGGTCCTTGCGCCGGTGCATCACATGGATGCTGTAGTTGACCTCTGCGTTCGCGGGGATCAGCACGGGGCTCTCGCCGTCCGGTCCGCCGCCCTTGGGCAGCGTCGTGATCTTATTCGCGCGGCGTGAGTTCCCCGGAACGACGGTCCAGACGCGCAGCGTCTCGTTGAGGCAGTGCTGGAGGTAGGTGCACCCCTTGAGGGTCGAGAAGGTGATGTCGCGCGGGTCGGAGTAGGTGCCGAAGTCGGCGATGATGGCGGCGCGGAGTTTTTGGAAGACCTCCGGGTTGCGTAGGAGCTGGTGGAAGAGCCAGGAGAGCAGCGAGGCGGTCGTGTCGCGGCCGGCGAGAAGGATGTTGAGGAGCTGGGCGCGGAGCTCGACGGGGTCGCGAGTGCGGGAGGCTAGCTCTTCGAGGAAGACGTAGCGTTGCTTGTGGTTGCCTTCTTCTGCGAGCTTCTCGCCGCCAGCGGACTTGCGTAGGGCCAGGTTCACGTAGTGGTCGATGAAGCTTTGGATGTTCTTGTTGTTGTCCTTGAACTCGCGGGGGTTGTGCAGCCAGTAAAGATCTCCAAGGCGGAAGCGCTTGGCAAGGTGAGCCTGAGCACCGTCGAAGTTGCGAGAGAAAGCCGTCTCCCTGGAGAATAAGTATCAGCAGGCGTTGGGCATCTAAACAAGGCAGTGCTTCCGTTGCTTACCTGGATCGTTGAGCTTCACTCTTCTCATTTCCAAGACCGGCTTCGGAAAGCTGGCTGTCCACAGACTCGCCAAAGAGGAATTCAGTCGCAGAGTCGATCGTCAGGCGGAAGAAGAGCTGCTGAATGTTGGTTTCGGAAGTCCACCCATCCGCTTGAACAGGCATGACCTTGAAAAGGTCTTGTACGTGCCTCTCCTCAAGCTCCAAATCGGAGACCTGGTCTCTGACGAAGTTTGGCCTCAGCAGAGCTCGGCTGTGTTCCCAAGGCTTGCCGTCTTGTGTAAAGATACCGGAGCCCAGCGTCTGGCCCATGTTGCCGTTGCGAGCAGGTCCAAGGTCGAAATCACCGAATTGGGTGGCGAGCATGGCCTGGATGTTGCGAGGATCGGATGTGAAGTGAATGTCTTGGAACATGATGTACGACTTGAAGGTAGATACCTCACGCCCGTGAAGCTCACTCATCACGCGTTCGCGTCGGATCATGAGGTCAGGAAAGAGCTGGTCTTTGTCTGCTTGCATGAGTTGATTGAGATGAGTGAGGCCGCCGAAACCCGCGATCGGGTAAGAGACCGCGACCTGAGCTCCAGTCTGACGAGCTTTGGCTGTGAAATCTATTAGCCCGGGTACATTCGCAGGTTGCTCGCAGCCCCGATTTGTGCCTCGCCAAAATATGGAGGATCTCAAGATTCCATGACGATGTACTCACCTGCCAGCTGACGCTTTTCCACAACGAAATTGATCAACTTATAGATTATGAAGGCGGCAACGCCCCAGGCCGCAAGGCCGGCGTAGAGATGCATGATTGCAGAGTTACTGCTAACCACTTCACTGGAGGCTGATCGAATGAAAGCAACAGGCGGTGGATTTGACGTTCTGACAGGGACGTAGTAAGCAGCTCCACTCTGAATCGTCGATATTCAGAGATTGATCCGAGATAAGATGCCGAAGCCAACGTGTGATCGGCCGTTCACCGCGGGCTCTGAGAAACTGCAGCAAAGATGAACGGGTGTAATCCTCAAACAATGAGGATGTGAGAGCGAGTTGTCTCTTGTATTGTGTGAAGAGTGACCGCAGCGCTAAGGCCTCCACGAGCCAAGGGTTCAAGAAGTGGGCTCGCCTCGGGTGGATTTAAAGTCCGGTCGCAGTCGCATTCGCGCTATTCTGCTGAGTGTGCTCTTAGGCGGCAAGGCCGATACAAGGGTTGTCATCCATTCACCTGAGAGCATCTTTGCCCTAGGTTGCCGAGGTATTTTGGGCAAATGTGGCGGTACGAGACACTCCTCACACGGTGCCCCAAGGGGAGGGGGAAATAAGGTTTGGAGCTCTGCCTTCCCCCACACCGCAGGAATGGGTATCGTGATGCCATCGCGAGCGTGGCTCTCTCGTGGTGACCTGTTGCGTACATGGACCTCGTGCGCAGATTCTTAGACTCGGGGCCCGGCGGACCCGCCGCCTTGATGATGACCCTGGCGACCAGGGTGGTATTGGTAGCGCGGTGTAACTGTCCACATTTCACACATGGGCCGCTCCATCCACCAGTAGGGCCGTGGCGATTACATTCTGTGTAGGGCAAGACGATGTAGGGCCTCCAAGAGGACTCCCCGAGCCGGCCTCAGCTGGTCGCGACACGTTCCCATGCCTCGTGGTGAAGGTTTGACTCTGCATGATTGCACTCGGCCGTAGACGCAAATGGGCGGGATCGACAGTAACTGGGTGCTACAGCATGCCATGGCCTTGTGGTACATTATTATTCCACCATGTATCATCAGTCGATTGTACAGTCGCGGCGAACCCAATAGGGCATTTTAAGAACGGCGCGGGTCCAATGAATATCCAGCTTCTGATATCGTAAGCCGATGAACTGGACCATGTAAAAGCGAACCCAGGCACCAGGATACGTTCTGCACACCGTACACCGGATAGTTGACGGCAAGCACGGTAGACGCAACAGGTGGCCGTCTGCCCCCAGGGTTTGCGTGTTTGTAATAATGGAGGATTCGGCTGAGGTGAGCCACCCTGCGAGATGTATGTCCGACCCGCCAGCCTGAAACCTCGTCTGACAGGCTGAAGGCGCATAAGCGAGCGGGTCATCTAGCCAGGTTGGTGCAGTACGGGATGAGGAAAAGGTTGAGCGGTGCATCTGAGTAGATCAAGCGATTACCTAGGTACTGTCCACTGTAGTCATGGAATGCGCATGGGATACAGGTGCAAGGACTTGCATGAAAGGCACATAGTACCTTCGACTTATCTGGTTCTACTATAGCGCGCAGCTGCGATGCATTCGTGTGTGCAACAACCCCCCAAGAACTCTTGTCTCTCCCGGCATCATACTAAGGAAAATCACAATCTTGTAAAGCTACCATTCCGCTGGCTTCGACAAGATGTGATGTTTTTGGGCGCCACGCAGATACGCTTTACAATATTGGCTTTGACAGTGGCAGCACTGTTGCGGTCTTGTAGATTCTGTTTGCGCTCCTCTCTCCTTCTGCTGCTGCTACATAATTGGACCCTCAATGACTCAATGATATTGTGACAAGGCCCATTGCAGCCCTCGTGAGCAAGGGTTCAGTTCCTGTATCCTTACGCAACCGGCACGTGAACACATGAATATGAAGGTGTGTATCACAGAAAACAAGTGAGTCGATCAAGGGCGTACCTTGAAAACCACCTGTCAACAGCGGGCATTGCCGCGCTTCGCTGGGCGGCTACCCAAACATCCAACCGGCTACCCAAACAACCAGAGTGGTCAAGGGACCTTTCGCCAGTTGTTGCCATTGCCTTTGTCCTCTCTTCGATACGAGATTGGAACACCAAGGAGCTCTTCTCGGCCTGGCTAAATATTCTAGAAGTTCAGGTATGCATCCTACTTGAGCCATGGAGCTGGAAGATATCACTCTGCTTTTCTCCTCGACGCCGGAACATGGCGATATCGTCATTCCAGACGGCGCTATCGATCTCTTTCCCAGGAACATAGGTCCAAAAATATTGTTTCTGCCCAACCAAAATCAAATCATGAAGGCTGGCTCGAACGTCAAAATGTCGGAGGCGCAAGCCATGCGATACGTCGCACTCCACACATCTGTCCCTGTTCCCGAAGTACGAGAAGCGTACATCAAGGACAGCTGCGGCTACATCGTCATGTCTAAAGCTGAAGGCGAACCGTTGGGCGACGTGTGGAAAAATCTGGGTTCTGAACAAAGAGCTTCCGTGGTCCGCCAACTCCGGAACTATGTCGAACAGTTGCGATCATTAAACGGGGAGTTCTATGGCGCCCTCTGGCATCAGCCTAGCGAGGACATCTTTTTCAAGCACCTTCCCTTCCCCCATGAGGATATTCGCTACGGACCATACTACTCTCGTCGACAATACAATGATGGCCTTGTTGCTGCCCTGGAGAATTCACGCCCTCACACGTTAAATGAGGTTGACAGGCAACTTGCGCAGAAAGTCCAAGCGGTTACCGACGAAACGATGACCTTTTCACACGGTGATCTCCATTTATTAAACATCCTCATTAATAGTATGGGCGACGTGAGTGCAATTGTTGACTGGGAATCCGCCGGGTTCAGCGTTTGTGGTCGGGAGTACTACGAGGCCCGAAGCCGCTCACGGAGCGCAGATTGGGATGCTGCCCTGGATGAAATCTTCCCGGAGGAAGCGAGGGTGTATTTTGACCTTTTCAGGGAGTTTGATCAGGCTCTGACACAATACACTGGTTTGTGATGTGGTATCTCGGCCGGCTACACAACGACACCTCGCAGATTGCGCAATGTCTCGGCGTACCTTGCACTCTTATCTTACCACAGTAGGGACCCATCTTTTGCCAGCAGCCTGTGCCACCATGATCGCTGCTTGCCCCACCAGTGTTTCGATCCACGCTGATGTGCCCGAAGGCACAATCTCTTCTGCCTGTAATGAAATTATGGCCCTTAGCACACAGTGTTGACATCTCTCAACACCATCTTTGGGTGCCGGCTCTTCGCGAATGACCTTTACGGCTTGCCGAGCTTGATCTTGTGTCAAAGAAGTGACCGCGAGTGATCCCTCTGAGCTTCTACTCCGGATGTCGACACCTCGTCGCTCGTCGTACAGATAGATTAACCTGTTCATGTCAATCAATCGGACTGCATTAAGGTGCCTCTTGTAGAAGTCTTTTCGTGGATTGCGAATGCCCAATGCGATCGATGCTCCGTAGTAGTTCCCAGGCCGTGAACCACAATTGAAAGGGCGTGAGACGCCATGGTCTATGAGATAGTGAAGTAAGCGCGGGATCCGTATTGAGCCCAGTGTACTTACGCGTGTGTTCGTCTGCGCAACGTCAGGCAAATTGAGCGATGAAAGTATTTCTCTGCGATCGAGGTTATTTGAGTCTTATATCGGAATTAGAAGTATAGGTAGGGTCCTGGGAAGGTCTGTCTTGCACTTTAATAAATGATCTCTTTCAGTCGCTCTCTGGGCGCGAGTACTGATGCAACATAAGCGCCCTCTCAGTGCACAGTCCGATTCTTCTCTAGTTCTCACTTTGCCAATCACTTACAACCAATTGAAGGTGTCAAGCCTTGCATTCTTCATACACGAGTGTGATGGTCCCCGAAGCGCGCGGCTGTAATCTTGCGGTTCGATCCTACAGCATCGATCAAAGCACCTTATAGGCGCTTGGAACGAATGTGGGCAATAGCTGCGTAGTTCCGACCACATGCTGCCTCTGACTCCTTTGCTTGAACACTTTGGAGTCCATTCTCGATTACTAACATGTGGTCTTGTGGTTTGCGATGTGCAGTCGATGTGGCTAAGGTGGCGTAGCAAGATGCACAACTGAGCCAATCGGTAGTGCTTCTGTCAAAGGACATGGCTCAAACGAATGGGATGAAACCCGGCACTGAAGCCCGACAGCGTCTACGCCATTGTCCCCCTTCCCCAAAACAGAAGTGCCTCCTATCTTCTGATTCATCAGATGGTGGTCATGCCCTCATATGCCAATGCAGAGATCAGTTGGTGAAGTCTGAGAACGGCCCGAAACACTACGTGAGGTGAAGAGGGTCACTGACACAGTGCGAACAGGCACGAGCTTCATTTATATCTGTTCTGGGGAAGAGAGCATAAGAGAGCGAACATTGCATTCAGGGAGCTGAAAGCCAACAATGACATGGCGTAGATAGGTACGAGCTTAAGCACCCCCCAATTTCGGGGAAAAAGGCATCCAGGAAGCAGGCAGTTCCCAGTGACCGCATGCAGAGAGTGCAGCGATATTTACAGATGACGGCTGAGGTACAGTCTTGTCACGTAGAGGGAAAGCCACGAAGCGAGTATCAATTGAACGCATCAACCAGAAGCGATTGAAGTTTCTTCAGTAAAACGTACAGTTCCTATCACCGTTTCGCCTAGTACAAGAAAAGCAAACAAATATGCACATTGCTAACAACCCCACACGTCCTGTGTCTGCCTCCCCAGAAGTCTCCGTTGGATATATACTTCGTTTTCCTCTCATCATAGCTCTTTGATGGCTCTGCAATCTAAAGCAGCGTACCAAGATGGATTTGCGATCGAACATGTTCCATGCTCTTTCCACTGCTTAAGAGGCCTTGGCCATGGTGTTGAGGGCAGAGCCGTTCTTGAACCACTCGATCTGGCCCTCGTTGAAGGTGTGGGAGAGAGAGACGTCGTAGGCGGAGCCGTTGGCGGGGTGGACACGGAGGGTCATGGGCTTGCCGACGGCGAGCTCAGTGCAGAGCAGGTCGACCTTGTCGTCGGGCTGGATCTTGTCGTAGTCCTCGGGGTTAGAGAAGGTGAGCGGGAGCATACCCTGCTTCTTCAGGTTGGTCTCGTGGATACGAGCGAAGGAGCGGGTGATGATGGCGAGACCACCGAGATGGCGGGGCTCGAGAGCGGCGTGCTCACGGGAAGAGCCCTCACCGTAGTTCCAGTCACCGATGACGACCCACCTGATGCCCTTGGCCTTGTAGTCACGGGCAGTGGCAGGGACAGCGTCGAACTCGCCAGTGGTGAAGTTCTTGACCTTGTTGGCCTCGCCGTTGGCAGAGTTGATGGCACCAATCAGCATGTTGTTGGAGATGTTGTCAAGGTGACCACGGTACTTGAGCCACGGGCCGGCCATGGAGATGTGGTCGGTGGTGGTCTTGCCCTGGGCCTTGATGAGGATGGGGAGGTCGGTGGCATCCTTGCCGTCCCAGGCCTTGAAAGGCTCGAGGAGCTGGAGACGGTCGGAGGTCGGGGAGACGGCGACGTTAACGGAGGCGCGGTCGGCAGGCGGGGCCTGGTACGTATTCGCGCCCGGGTCGAAGTTGTCAGCCGGGAGGCCAGCGCCGGTCGGCTCCTTGAGCTTGAACTCCTTGCCGTCCTTGTCCTTGAGAGTGTCGGTGAGCGGGTTGAAGTTCAAGGTGCCAGCGAGCGACATGGCGACGACGAGGTCGGGGGAGGTGACGAAAGAGTGAGTGGCCGGGTTGCTGGGAAGCGGTTAGCAAGAGTCAGCGAGGAGGGAGGGGAGACTAAGTACGCGTCATTCCTCCCAGTAAAGTTCCTGTTGTAAGAGGAAATGATGGAGTTGGCCTCGCCCTTCTTGACATCGCGTCTATCCCACTGGCCTGAAAGAAGATGTTGTTAGCATTCGATCGAGATGGTGGACAGTGATGTGCATGTGAAATCCATAGGCCAAGCGGACATTCAAGCCAGATGAGATTGACAAGATTCGTCGCCTCTCTGCGGTAAAAGGCGCTTAGGTTGTTCGATACCAGCAGGTACGAGCTCATAGGGACTGGAGATGGCTGAGACGTAGGGCGTGACGGAGGAGGCGAGACAGTGCCTTATCTCCACAAGCCAGGAAGTCCCAGATAGTCAATGCCAGCAGATATGAGCTCGTGGGAGCTCGAGATGCCAGACCCAGGACTTCAGTGTCGATGTAGCCTACCGCCAGTTCTCCCCGGCACATCATGCCAAAATAGTTGATGCCAGCAGGTATGAGCTCGTGAGAGCGGAGATACCAGACCCCCGGCCGGATGGCGAAAGCTGGACTCGAACCATATTCCCTGGCTGCAAAGCGCTTGAAAGCGCGCGTACCAGCAGGTAGGAGCTTATGGGCCTGAGAGATGGATGTGACCATTGAGAGGCTCAGGAGGAAGTCTGGGTCTGAAGGTTCCCGAGTGTGGCCGAGGCCAAATCCAAATGAAGAGCCAGTGTATTTCACCCCGTCGGGGTGAGGATTGAGCGGAGATATTGACGGGTTAGGGAAGAAAGAGAATACGTACCAATGCAGGGGCCGCAAGCGTTGGCAAGGACCATACCGCCGAAGTCCTCGAGAGTCTTGAGCTGACCGTCACGCTCGATGGTGGCGCGGATCTGCTCAGAACCAGGGGTGACGGTGAACAAGCTCTTGGACTTGATACCGTGGCTAAGGGCGTCCTCAGCAATGGAGGCAGCGCGGCTCATGTCCTCGTAGGAGGAGTTGGTGCAAGAGCCGATGAGACCGACCTTGAGCTCCTCAGGCCAGCCGTTGGCCTTGACGGCCTCCTTGAACTTGCTGATAGGGGTGGCAAGATCGGGGGTGAAGGGACCGTTGATGTGGGGCTCAAGCTCGCTGAGGTTGATCTCGATGAGCTGGTCGTACTCGGCGCCCTTATCTTCCCTGAGCTCGGCGGCGTACTCGCGGGAGAAGTCACCAATCTGGCTACGCTTGGTGGCAGCGAGGTAGTCGTACATGCGGTCGTTGAAGGGGAAGAGGGAAGTGGTGGCACCAATCTCAGCACCCATGTTGCCTAGGCGAAGTTAGTCGATTGGACTTCCCGAAATTGTTGGAGTCAATACGTACAGATGGTGGCCATGCCGGTGGCAGAGATGGTGTCAACACCAGGGCCGAAGTACTCGACAATGGCACCAGTACCACCCTTGACGGTGAGGATACCAGCGACCTTGAGGATGATGTCTGGGAAGAGGTCAGCTCGGTAATTTTTTTGGGCGCATGTTTTGCAAGATATTCATACCCTTAGGAGCAGTCCAGCCGCTCATCTTGCCAGTGAGCTTGACACCGATGACCTTGGGGGCCTTCAGCTCCCAAGGCAGACCGGCCATGACATCGACAGCGTCGGCTCCACCAACACCAATAGCGGCCATACCGAGACCACCGGCGTTGGGGGTGTGGGAGTCAGTACCGATCATGAGACCACCGGGGAAGGCGTAGTTCTCGAGAACGATCTGGTGAATGATACCAGAGCCGGGCTTCCAGAAACCGATGTTGTACTTGGCGCAAGAGGTGCTCAGGAAGTCGTAGACCTCCTTGTTGATGTCGTAGGCGCGGGCAAGATCCTTCTCGCCACCGATCTGGGCCTCAATCAAGTGGTCGCAGTGGACGGTAGAGGGAGTGGCAACGCTGGGCATGCCAGCGCTCATGAACTGCAGAAGAGCCATCTGAGCAGTGGCATCCTGGCAAGCAACTCTGTCAGGGCGCAGCTTGAGGTAGCTGGAGCCACGCTCAATCTCCTGACCGTGAGGGTCGTCAAGGTGAGAGTACAGAATCTTCTCGGCGAAGGTGAGGGGCCTGTTGTTCAACCTCTGCCTGACAATGCCCAGGTTCTCGCTCATCTTTTGGTAGTTGATAAAGTGGCCCTTCTCGGCGTTGGTCATCTCGACCTTCTTGGAAAGGGGAGAGTCCTGGACGGTGGCGAAGGTGCGGCGGCCCATGGCGCGCGGCTGTGATGCTACTGTCAGTTCGTGTCTTCCATATTCACTACCACTCGCCGCCATCTACGGGCAGGCGGCGCGAAGCGAGGGAAACGTACCAGCTGCCGCGCAGCGGCTCTGGCGGACAGCATGTTGAATCAACCCTGTGCTGACTTGAAGGTTGTCCTGGAGCTGTGTTTCAAGGCTCTGCAGGTCCAGCAGCAAGCCTCAGGCGATGTGTAGGGAATTGGATGAGGGGAGAGGAGGTGTTGTAGTGTGTCGTCGTGTGGCAGAAAGCAGCGGAGAAGAAGCTGCTCGCGCGGGCTCGGCTGCTAAGCTCAGACAGTGTAAACACCCGAGCTGTGATTGGCCAACCGCGGAACCGGGGGATTATCGTCACAGGGCAACGCGATTTTGAGGATGAGCCGGCAACTCGGCTAATGATTGTTCTGATCACGGTGACTGCCTATCCTAGATCCGAGCTCTATATACTCTTTGATCCGGTCGCTTTTGGTTTGCGACATCGCTCGTAGGTGCATGTATAATCAATTCACGTGATCAGACGGCCCTCTATCTCGCCCCCGTTAGCCTTCAGCGCGGATCCGGTGGGCCGGCTTCTGGCTGCGGTCAGCCACCGAAGGAGGACAGCCGCGGTTAACTACCATGCGAACATTCCGTACCACTGCGCGTTATCGTGAGCGTGTCCCCCGGCGAGAGCCACGGCTGCAGCCAAGATGCGATTTCGGCGGGACGGATCGCCGTGGTCTGCTGTCGTCACATTTACATGCATCTTGGCCTTGCATACTGGCCGTCACTAGATACATGACAGCGGTGCTGACCATGTGTGGGCAGCGTGAATGCTAATGACCATCGGCTCCAAGGTGGTTGAGGCTTGCTGGACTTTCCTGTAAGTGCTTAGCACGCGGAGACATGGCGGAATGCGGATGTGGCCAAAGAGAGTGAAACCGCGTGGTCTGTGTACGACAAGTGAAGTCCAGGCCGGGGCTCCGCCCGAGGTAATCCCGCCCGTCCACTTGCCGCGGAAAAAAAAGTTCCCTGGAAAGATCACATGCCAAAGGCTTCGGTCCAGAATACGAGTCTTGCAGATCCTACGACAGAGGCTGCATCGCTGTTGGCAAACCACTCCAGCAGAAGACTGAATATATTCATTACGTGGAAAGCTTCGCGGTCATAATGCCTGCTATTCGTGGAGTCGACTCCAAAAAGAAGACTCGCCGTCACACGCGCGACTTCGACCAAATTCACGCCGACCTTCACAACAAACGCCATCTGGAACAATATCACGAAACCCAGGCTCCGGAAGAACTTCCTGCGTTCGGCGACTTCTACTGCATTGAATGCGCAAAATGGTTCGAGTCGGAAACCAACTTTACCGCCCACAAGAAAGGCAAGCCGCACAAGCGTCGGGTCAAGGCCATGAAGGAGGAACCCTACACGCAGAAGGAAGCTGAAGCGGCCGCTGGCTACGGTACGAACATCGCGAAGAAGCAGGATGTGGAAGATTCCATGATCGAGGAATGAAGTGGCCTGGAGTGAAACTGGTCTGCACTCAAACGCCCGATCTTGAAAGAAATCCTTCTGCAGGACCCCGAGGACTGTCTCTCCGGAGCCCAGCAAGCCCCTTGCTGCTACGCCATGGAATGACTTCCGAACCAAAACCCTACCACTCCCGCCACGATCAAAAAACCTGCTGTCAATAAAGTAGCGCGATTATCCTTGGATCCTGGAGACAGATTACCCATGAAAGAGCCGGCATTTGGAAGATTTTGTCGAGCATATTGTTGGCGCCTGTTAGTGCATACAGACTGGTGGTCATTACCATGCTCTGAATTTGTGATCGGTCCTTTGACTTTGCTGCCATCGCCACTGGATTCGCACAATAGGCCCGGAGCGTCAGGCACATCTGGTGCGACTTTCCCAATCACACGGGCTGGGCTTCCAGCAGCGACGTGATAGGCAGGGACACTCCTCGTGACTATCGACCCCGCCCCGATCACGCAGCCATCTTCGATGGTTACGCCGGGCCTGTGCGACAGCATTAGCAGTGCCATCAAACAATAGATGGCTTGGGCGGACTCACAATACTATTACATTAGCTCCAATGAAGCAATTCTTTCCAATCACAACTTCACCCGCCAGACTCGGGCCTTGTCTTCCGTTTCTTTCTCTCCAATCTTTAGGATGGGTGACTCCCAATATCCGAGCGCTTACCCCGATGATCGTACGCTCTCCAATTGAAATGATGCGATCGGGCGAGTCGGCGATGAAGCAGTCTCGGTTGATAAAGCACGATGGATGTATTATCACGTTCATGCCATAATCGATTTGAATTGGCGCCTTGATCATCGGCACATCTGAGCCGTCGTAATCGGTTCGCGGGTTGACGATGCTGGAGACTCACATCAGTGTCTTCCCCTACTTCCACGAGCAAGAAGTGACACACTTGTGCCATGCTCGAGCCCGGTCCACATCCAGAGCATCGATCGGCAGCGCGTTGAACGTAGCGCACAGGGTCGCTGCACGCTTGCGGAGGTAACGATAGTCATTGTCGCCGGCCGGGAAAGACAGAAATGTCTTCTCTTGTTGCGTACTGGATTTGAGAGATGTTCGAGAATCGTTCTTAGTCTCGTTGACATATGTGATTTCTGCCATTGGAAATGCGTGCTGAATTGCAGGCTCCATCATGCTAAGCGACTGATCGCACGTATTTATAATATTTTGTGCAATCAAACAATCACATTCACTATGACAGAAATTCACCATGTGCATTTACCACAGTATCTAAATGCATAGTCTGTGCGAACGACGCTTGTGTGTGATCCCTCGAGTTGCCAACTCCTGGAAGTCGTTCACAGTCTGAACACATCACTGCTTGCATTACCTGAAGCCAAAGCATTCGCAAAACGAGGAGAGAAGGCCAAAGCATTTGTAAATTATTTTCCAGCGATTGATTGTCACGCAACACACTTCGGATCAAGTCGATATCTGAGTGATACCTTCATCTCGAATTGTTATAGCGGCGACGTCCCATAAGCACATGCTTAGCATGGTCCGTGCACTGACAGATGCGACGAACAATATCTCTTCGTCAAAGGCAAAGAGCATGACGACGAGAGAAAGCGCTCTTCGTCCGATGAAGGATGCAGGCTTCCCAGTCGTATGAATATAGAGCGATAGCAAGTCGGGCTCATCGTATATTCATGTGTTCTCCGAACTTCCACCTCTCTCCAAGTACAGCTGAGGCTGTGGGTGAAGTTGACGCCAAGAACTGTCCGTGCGTCCGCACAAATTCGCTTCCTCACCAACGTCAAGCAGCGGATTCTAGACGATTACGCCAAACGAAGCCGACACATAGCCCTTTGACACGAGCAAGTCGTCGCCATGGCCAGTACGTTCAGACTCTGCGCGCAAAGCCTTCGAAGACAAGACTGACCCTCCACAGAGTCAAAGAACAGCTCGCAGCACAACCAGAGCAAGAAGGCTCACAAGAACGGGTACGCCGCACAATTCCCTCGATCGCCATTTGCCTTCGAACCGCCAAACTGAGCAGGAGAATGGGAAAACGAGGGACAACTTCGCAGCAAAGAATGGGAAGCTGACGAGGATGCGCACACAGTATCAAGAAGCCCAAGACCCACAGATACCCCTCGCTCAAGGGTACCGACCCCAAGTTCCGTCGCAACCACAGGCATGCTCTCCACGGCACCATGAGGGCCCTGGTACGTCTCACTTCCGCCAGCAGCAACACGATACCTGGATGCTAACAACCACTGTAGAAGGAGGTTAAGGAGGGCAAGAGGGATGCGGCTTAAGCGACGACCTAAGGAAATCTTTTCGGAGCGAAAAAACTTGGGCGTTTACGATGGCAAGCCGGCACCTTTCTTGAGTTTTACGGGACTGTTCTGTGCGTAGCTCAGTTGAGGTGGCTATGAGACCCGAATCCTTCAACCTTTCACGACCCAAGTCTCCCGAATCTGGTTTGTACTGTCTCAGACTTTTCTATTCTCCCTTACGACCGCTTCCTGGCTGGTTTTCCATCCTCAAAATGCGCTGCTCCCATAGCAGCGTAAGGCATATGTGTGTACAGCGCCGAGCCATCTCCATGCTCGGCAGACTGAAGGATTATCTTTACGTGCCAAGATCGAGTCTCTTCGGGGACTGCCTGCTCATTACCAAACACCGGTGTTGGTTACTACATCTGCGTCGGTGCATGAAGAGGTGGCGACAGACCTGGAAAGACCAGTTGACTATGAGCCACTGTTCGTTCATACCCCAAACCAAATGCAAAGAACCCGTTGAATTCCAACATAGATCTATCTCGTGATGTGAAGATACCGACCGTTCGTGCTGCTTCATGTGATTATGAAACGAAGTTAGAACACGTCGATGCGTCGAGAAACAACTCGCACGCGCAGGCCTAGGCAAGACATAGAGGGAGACTACTTGCAGCTCATGGGCGGCTTTGAACCGATCGAGCGCTTTAATGGGCACCCTACAGAACGGAGCATCTCAACGAACTCATAATATCTGCGCCGGGAAGTAACTCAAGCCGCTGAAGAAAGACTCGAGGTTTGCTTTCAAGGGCGAGGAAGGCGCGCGACGCACATCTCGCGACTTCCTCAACACTCACAACTCAAAGCCAACGTCACATCATCCACAGTTCACCTCTCTTTGCTTGTGTTCTGTCACTGCTCGACCAACAATTCTTGGAGCAATCAAACTCTACATAGCCAACAGACAGCCCTCTTTCCAGCAGAGATGTCTGACATTCCGCAATGGCGGCTCAAGATCCCACCATCCAGGTCCAGGACGCCTATGCTCGACAGCCCCGAGCTCGACCAGGAAATGCGTCCACCGTCAGCCCTTGCTGGGCCATCAACCCGTCCACCTATCCCCAAAAGAGGCTTGCGCCCAAAGTTGTCATCCTACCTTTCACAGTCGGCACCCTTTGGAACAGCGAGCAAAGAGCCCGAACCCTTCTTCGCCGACCACATCGCACCCAGCTTCCCCTCCTGGGCGGTGGAGGACACTTTCCCCAACCCAAGCGCCGAGCAGCTGATCCACGTCGTGATGTGCCGCCTCATGGTTCACCCTTACGAACCGCTGGAGTCACGCTTCAACGGCTCGCTGTTGCAGATCTTTGAGGCTCACAGGGAGCTGGCAGACGAACGTGATCGCTTGGAGAAGAAGTTGGCAGAAGAAATCGACGGTCGGTCTGCAGAGAGATCTGTCATGCAGAAAGCAGAGCGGAGATGGGAAGAGGAGAAGGAGACGTATAAAGCTGAAGTCAAAAGACTGGAGCTCGTGATCGCAAAGGGCAAGCGTGGCGTTGCGGAGGTTGCGCTTGTGAGGCAGGATAGTTTGATTCGTGGGAGGAAGATGACGGCTGGTCATCATGATGATGAGGACGATGGCAAGGAGACAGTATTTGAGTTCCTGGAGAAGACGAAAATGTTCGAGACGAAGGATTGGAGCGGCCAAAGAGGTAAGCGCATCATAGACTCTCAACATCAAATACGCTCGCTGACAACAATAGCGACGATGAAGCTCCGACCGGCATCACCTTCAGCCAAGATGGCAAGACTTTCGAAGCGACTCGCGAAGAAGACATCGAAAACGAGCATTCATGCAGAGCTGCCTTTCGGCTCGCCACCGCCCAACATACCGAGTACATCGTTGCTTCAGGCGTCTTACCTAGAAGACGAAGCCAGACTTCTTGAAAAATCCAAAGCCGGAGACCGTTTACAAGCGGCCGTGGAAGCGAGAGTCAGCTTTTCCGACGACACGGCATCTACTTTTAGTTGTGCAGGAGACTTTCTCCCTGATGAGACTGGGGAACGGCTCCCATTGAGCAGCCCTTCTGAACCATTCCCAGACGGCGACATCTTGGAGCTCCGCCAAATGGCAGCCACAATCTCCCGCCGCAGGGATGTTAACATCGAGTCTGTCATGCCGCGCCTGGTTGAAATGTTCCGCTCACCCTCCAGCCCTGAGGAGCCATCGTCGCAGCGCTACGAGAAAACAATAGGCCAGCGCATGATGATTGCGCCCGTCGCAAGTGCGACAAACGCACCTCCCGCTCGAAAGCCCTCACATATTAAGGGGTTCTTCAACAAGTTAAGACCCCAGGCTAGCCTCGACACCGTGTCTGACACTAGGAGATTTTCATTCGAATTCGGTGACGATGCAGAACCAATCCTTACGGTTAACGAGACATCAAGACGAGATAGTCCGCTCCGCAAGAGCGCGTCGCTGTCGTCGTTGCCAACGGTGACTCACAATGTAACCAATCCTACCGCACCCGTGAGTCTCTCACCCATCGAGTCCAGCCCAGCAACGTCGGTTCGCACGACAGATAGTCGAAGGACTTCGAAGATTCCTAGCCCGTCGTACAACGCAGCCCTAGCGAAGCCGAGACAGGAACGTGAGGACTCCGTGTCCAGTCTTGGAACTGCAACGAGAGGAGCCGACAAATCAGCACCCAGAACCGCCTCCGCAGGGAGTTCTGTGTATAGCGCACACTCTTCGCTTCATTACGCCGCCGACGAGGCAATCAGTGTGCCGCGCGTGGCACCTTCCCGCGCATCCGAAAGGTCTTCGAACCGCTCGGAGCTCGACAAACTGCGTGGCAACGTGGGCATCAGCTCCGATGGTGCTGCAGGGTCGATGCAAGCCCGACACCTGCCGGACCATACAGACACAGTGACCGTATGTAACCCTAGATGCGCTGGTAATGTGCCTGCCCAGGGTTGTGGCAGTGTTTCCGGGTTGCCCGCGAACGCCACCCCAGGGCAACGGGTACTTTCTTCCACGCGAGGCGCCTCTGACGGGCGATCCGGGCTCGTCCACGATGCAAGCTTGCATCCATTGGCCAAGATGCTGGAGAACTCTCGCCCGCTGCTGCACTCTCCCCGCAGCGACGGTGTCGACATCAGTGTTAGAGATTCGCCGGGCCGTGAAGACTGATCGGCCACGAGTGTTGCAATGATTGACGGTGCGGCACGTCAAATGCACTGCGCCACATGGGATTAATTACCCGGCCGATCGTAGAGTCCAGACTCCTCTCAGATGGCGATCTCAGTGGCTCGTTGCTCGTCTTCTTCAGCATTAGCGTAGAACTTCATTGCATATCCTGCTGCCTGCCCCTGATGCATCTCTCCCTCGTGACAACGACCGCGGCACAAGCTGCGTACGCCAGTGACAACGAGTGACCACATGAAACCAAACCCAAAGCACGGCGAGACCACACGCGACCCGCGCGGCGGTCTCTCACTGGTCTTTTGCCGCCGCGCAATTACGACACTATACATCGCTCCTGCATCGACAACGATCGCGGGTCGAGAGGCGGTATGGAACAATCGATGAGCTGGCGGGCCCTGGACGAATGAAGTACCCTCAGCGACAGCCGCCGCGAGCGCCTAGCCCAGGAACGCGGAGGCCGTGGCGCGTTTCACGTTCTTGAGCCTTGACCGAACGACCCAAGCCCGTGCCACCGACGGCCGCGCTCGAGCGCGGACGTTCGCTGCAAGCAAACGGCTGGAGCGGGCGATAACGGCTGCGTCGGTCGACTGGCCGGTGGGCTTTTTTCTTTTTCTTCCCTCGTTTGTCGTTCGTCCGCTGCTGCTAACGTTACGGCTTGGCGACGTGCGCCGACACGCGACGACCACTACTACTGGGGCCACGCTTGCTCGCAGGACCGCGTGACACGGCCCTGCTGGGCGCGGCGGGTTCCGATACTGGTTTCTCGGCGGATGTCACGGGGTGGGACGAAATCGCGATTGCAATCTGCGCCGCGACTCGCGATGCCACTGCTCTCGCGGACTATCCTTCACCGACGGCCGCTCGTCGTCCTCCCTTCCAACTAGGTAAGGCAGTCACGCCCAACCCCGCCCGAGACAGCGGTGCAGCGAGGTACAGTAGCGTTCCACGATCTCCCACTATCGCCGGAGACTTTGCATGCCATCGCTGGTCCATCTGCCCCCCATCGCCGGTCCACCCCGTAATCGCATCGCGCAAACGCCTCGTATCATGCGCGATGACACCATCGCGCCGCAAGACAGCTGCGCCAGCTGTGGCGCGCCCAGCGGGCGATCGTCACAAAACGGTTTTGCCCTCTGCCTCCAAGCCCAACCCTTGTCTTCGGACGGTGTGCGCAGGCCACGTTGGCAGGGGCGCGCAAATCGCCGGCCGGCGGGTTGATGAGCGTGGGTCGCCGTCAACGCTTGGAGATCGTCGGGGCCAGCCAGCCAGCCTTGTGCCACACCTCGCTCGTCAGTTCGCTTTCTGCGCTGCACGTCCACAGCCACAGGCGGTGGGCTCGCGAGCTCTGTGGCGCGAGCTTTGTGGCGCGAGTGGCCGAGATGGTCCTGCGCATCGCACCGCATCGCGGCATTGCTGATGTGCGTGTTCGAGAGGCTTGCATTGCTATGCGGGCATGTAAGATATCGCGGCACCTCGCCACTCGAGCGTCGACTGATATGTTCAGGCCTTCGCGGCAGCCCCGTTGCAAGCTTCTCCGAGGGCTTCGCTCGTCGACCGAGCCTCGCAGGGAAGCCTCGCCTCCTCGGCGTGCCTGCACTCTTCGCGAGCCCCGTCCGTCCGTCCGTCGCTTCATCAGGTACCGCCCGCCTGTCTGTCAAACCACCACTGCCGCCTACAGTAGTGCGCCATCAAAGCCACAGTTGCGGAGCATGTGAGGCGCTCCAGATCTACCATAAGGGAAGGTAGGTGCGTAGCAATAATAGATGAACAGCGTCCGGAGGAGACTCCACGAGTAGTGACATCGCGCCCCGTCTGTTGAGCCACATGTGCGGCGTTCCAAATCTACGGCGAGATAGGGCGGGTAGCAGCAGCAGCGGCTGACGTCTGGAAAAAGCCTACGGGCACGTAGTGACATCGCGCCTCTGTGGCTTTCACGGCCTCTGACTTCACCCGGCTGCTTGAGTCTGAGTCTGAGTCTGAGGTTAAACATGCGAGAGGATAGCGAATGCGCCACAGCGAGCCGCGATTGGCCGGCGCAGGCGCGGACGTCATTTCGCTTCGCTGGAAGCCTACTGTCACGGCCTGTCGCTACTTTCGGCCTCGCTATTGGATGATTAGATACGTGAGAGAGCGGCAAAGAGCGATATGAAGGCACGGGTTTCTTGGGTTTGGAACGACACGGCTCGCCGGCCGTTTTTTTTTTTTTTTTTCTCTCGCGCTCTGCGATCGGCAGCCTCAACAACGGGCAGGGCAGTTTTAGCCCCTCCCGAGTCGCTGGGGTGGAGGTGTCTCCGTGGCGCAGATCGCGAACTCTATCGTGCGTGCGCTCCAATGTTCGCTTGAGAGTGATTTGGCTGTCGGTGTCGCCGTGGCTGATGCAATCATGAATGGCCCCTGGTCCCCCGCCCACCCGCACCTGTCTGTCTGTCTGTCTGTCTGTCTGTCTGTCTGCCGCCCTCCCGCCCGCTCGCGCGCGCGCGCACGCACACGGCTTGCCGTGCCGGAATGGCATGGCATGGCATTGAACGTGGACTACACCAGATACCCAGCCGTGCGCAGCCAGCCAGCGCCCGCTCATCTCGCCCGCAAAAGCGCGATCACTGCAGTCCAAGCGATCGCGTCCGCAGAGGGCAAGACAGCCGGCGCTCGCTTTGATTACCGCGGCGCCGCGCGCGGGCCGGGCTGGAAATTGGCCTGCTGGGATGCGGCGGCACAGAGCGCGCGCGCGAGAGGAGCGCGACTAAGGTGTCCCTTCGGGGCGTGAAGG
>JAKLND010000166.1:29031-45457 GCA_022813125.1 Septoriella neoarundinis | reverse complement strand
CCCTCCAATCGAAGGGTCGCTTCTTGGAAAGGTTGAAGGAAATCGTATGTCTGTCTGAGGAGTTTCCAATGTTCCTCGTGCAGGGAGAAAGGGCAGTCTTTCTGTGACATGATAGCATCGATGACGACGCGCGTTTGCAACGCTCTCTTAACCATGCGGTGCCAACTGTTCCAGCGCGTGGTATTGCTCAGGATGGGTGCCAGCCGACGCTCGTTGGTGACGTGTGCTTTGAAAGCGCGATAGCGTGCGAGGCTCTCCCGAGTCCAGTGTATGAAGTCGTGTAGAATCTGGAGGCAAGGCTGTTTAGCATATCCTTGCTCGGCAAGTCCGTATGGGTCATTGAGCTCGTGGCAAGAAGGAGCTTGTGTTTGTGAGTAGTCGACCGCTGCTTTACTAGGCGCACCCATGGATGCTTGAGCGGCCAAGTTGATGCAGTGTCCCAAGCAACGTGTGCGGTGTTGGATCGGGTCCCACCCAGAGATACTGTCAGAGAAAGCTGCCATTGCTGCGTCGTTTGCGCTGGCATTGTCTGAAGTGATATAGCCAATCTTATCCACAAGGTCAAAACTCTTACGTGCTTCCAAGATGACCTGGGAAATTTCACTGCCAGCATGGCCCTTCAGGAGCTCCGAAAGGCAGAGCAGAGCCTTCTTAAGGGTGCCCTCGCTGTTGACGAAATGGCAAGTAACCGCCTGGAATTCTAGCTTGTTCGGTGATGTCCAGCTATCGGTGGTCAGATGCAGTGGCTCGGCTTCTGGCTGGACTCGAAGCTGTCATTCAAGACACGCTTCGAGAATAGGATGGCGACCGCCAAAGGAGCTTTACACCGGGTGGCGAGCCTCAGCAGAAGTAATGGCGGCCTGTCCATCGACCTGATGCGGAGAGTGATCGTCGCGGCAGTCACCTCCATAGCACTATACGGCTCGGAAATCTGGTGGAGGGGCCGGCAAGACCGTGTGAAAAAATTTCAGGTGTTATTAAACAGCGAAGCAAGAGCCATCACGGGCTTACTGCGGTCAACGCCACTGGTGTTCCTCCAGGGCCAATCGTGCCTGCCCCCGCGAAGGAACTGCTCGATCAGCGACAGACCAGGTATAAGGTACGCGCGCTCGGCACGGACGGTGACCACCCAACGCACCAGCTACTGCCTGCCAACTTCCGGCTGGGTGAAGCTGTATGGCTACGAAGAAGGCACGCCACAATCGTCCAGCACAGGCTGGATAAGGCTAGACAAGCCGCACCGGCTGTTCGGGAGCAGACTCGCACAACAAGTAGTGAAACAGTAGACTACGATACGGAGCATGGCTTCGACCTGCCTTGCAGACAAGAGCCGTCCGTGACAGCTCCGGCGACCATGATGCATGGGCTCTCACGAATGCCGATACGGATGCTCCCCGACCATCCACTACAGACGACGCTGTTTGTGGAGCTGGCCAGAGACGTCAGTGTTGGTGTTGGGGCCGCGTGGAAAGAACGAGACGGCTGGAAGACCAGGGTGGCGTCACTAGGCAAGTATCTCACTGAGACCGATGCCACAGCTTTTGCGATTGGCATGGTACTAAAGGACCTGCCGCCAATCCTCTCGAGGGCTAATCGCCGAAGTGGAGAGATAGTGACGAAGTCAAGGTCAGCGCTGACAGCGCTTCATAACCAAAGCCGTTGGGAGGCGCGGTCGATTACCGAGGCCAAAAGACTCGCGAAAGCAGTCGAAAACACGGGTGGTACACTAGCCCTGACATGGCTCTCAAGCAGCGTCAGCAGTAACGGCTACAAAGTTGCGAGTCTAGCGGCGCAACGGGCGGCAAGGCAATCGCCCAAAACAATGAGATCGGCCTCATTGTCATACGTGAAGCAAGCCGTGAAGGGAAGGCGGAAACCAACAACGGGGCTCAACAAACACATCAAGGATGCGAGAAAATCGCTCGCTGCGCGATACTTGCAGCTTAAATCCGGTCATGCAATCACGGCAGATCACCTGATGAGGATTGGCAAAGTCGAGGACACTCGTTGCTGGTGGTGCAGCGATAGCAGACAGACCGTCGCGCACCTCTTACTCGAGCGCCGAAAGTGGCGTAGAGAGCGAGATACTATGGTGCAGAAGCTGAAAGCCGAAGATATTAAAGTCAGCGAAACGCCAGACTGGAGAAACCTCGAAATCCTATTCAGGGACAATGCTATAGTGGACATGCTCGACTTCGTGGGTAAAACCGAAATAGGCAAGAGGCCAGGAGCTGAAGATAAAAAAGTCGACTCATGGGACGTGGAGCGGCTGGACCAGAGGAACGAGGACTGTTAAAGGGCAATAGAGAATGGCGGAGGGTGAGAAGGTGATGCAGCACAACAGCGACAGGAAAGAGGAGGGCATTGAGCCCAAAAGCCGTGGCGGCTCGGTGGAGTCGGGCCGCCGAGCAGGATCGTATAGTGAAAGACTGGCGCAAGAGCATATATGTAAGCCATGGAAGTCGTCGAGAAGATAGCCGACGTGCCATAAGCTATTTAGCTTGACTGCAGTATGATTAAAACTAACTAAATCTGTTTGATGATCACCCTGACAGCAACTGATGATCGACGCCATTGAGAGTAGTTGCCCACCCAGTACGTCGCATCCAGTTGCTAGTAAGCGCAAGATCGTCAATCCCCGTATCTGTTGCGAACTGCTTTTGCCGCCCCTCCTCGAGCCAGTGCTCCCCTTCTTTGTCCATTATAGCAACCTGTCGTCGACGTCGCGGAGAGCCATCTACATCTAGTGTCACATCTGTTGGACACCTTTAAACCACCCAGAAGTCTTGTGCTCCATTTGTGGCCCAAGTTTGCAGTTGCAGATCGCTTTCGAGACTGTCTCGTAGCCGCTCTTGCATCGGTGCGTCTTTGAAAAATGGCGTCGTACTAATTCAAGGCTGGTTGAGCGATAATTGCAGTGCTTACATGCGCCACCCGAGTAGACAGTGAGGTGCGGGTGAGGTGGGCTATAATCCGCGCGAGGAGCGATCTGATTCGGATCGGGGAGGCTCAAGTATTTCATGAACGGCGCTCAGTCCTTTCCTTACTGTCGGTGAAATGTCGTGCTTGTCGCCCAGATGTCTCGACACTGTTTCGCCTTTTGTTTGGAGGGTATACTTGCACTTGATACATATCATAGCGCCCACATCTTTGTCCCAGCATAAGCCCAGGGCAAGGAATTTGCGGTCAACATCAAGTCCGCGGAGGACGTTCCATGCCCGCGACAGCCTGACTTCCCGGCTGGGCGACGTCATCGGTGCTGTTGCAGTCGTTTAGGAATGGGAATGATTACGACAAGTGGCTAAGAGTACGAGGAGGTCAAGCAGAAAATGGCGATGTGGCTAGGCTAAGAACGCGTCGCGTTCCCGACAGCCAACAATGCCGCGCATGGCGGTCCGTGCAGAGCCTGGAACGCGACGCGATGCGAGGTCGCAACTACCAGCAGCGCATTCCAACGTAGAATACCTGAGTAGGTTAGGACACTAAAGTAATGCTTCTTCCATGGACCTCTGATCTTTGTATACAATTCTATGCAGTGTGAACCTCAACGTGGCAGTTTCCGGTGTCCTCCGCGCCTTTTCCATGAACTCCTTCCCCCGTTTTCCCTTTGTTCATCTCAATAACCTCCTGTTCTCCGACGTCCACTGCGTCAACTTCACCAAAAATTTTATCCATGCGCTCTAAGCTGATACCCTTTGTCCTGTGATCGAGCTGATTAGCTTGTGAACGTTTCGAGAGAGCGTGAACGTACTCTGGCAGGATGATAATGACAGAAATCAGCGCTACAGAATTGAGCCCAAACAGAAGCCAATAGCTCAGGGGTCCAACTGCACCGTTGAAAGAAGGCCATGGCTGCGTAATGGCAATGAGGAAGACTGTCTGCCCAAGCGCAGAAACACCGAAAGCCTTGTCGCGAACGTGCTGGGGGAAGATCTCGGAAGCAATAGTTGGTGGGATGGGGCCGTTCGACCAGCAGTAAGTCATCCCAACAATGAACAGCATAGCAATCTCGACAATCGCGGCGGCCTTGTTGTCGTTCTCCGGGAATGCGGTTGTGAGACTTGACAGTATGAGCAAAGCCAAAGCCTGAATGGAGAAACCTGCAATAAGAAGCTGCTTTCGACCGTACCGATCAACTGTGGAGGTGTTGACGAGGACCAATAGGAGCTGCAAGACAGCTTGTATACCGTTGATGGCGAGAGCCTGACTGCCGTTGTTCCATCCGAGAGACTGGTAAATGAGTGTAGCGTACATGGTGACAGCAGCGATTCCTCCGAACTGTTGCAGCGACATGGCGTAGAAGCCGTAGCACAATCGCTTTCGCAAAGACTTCTGCTGCAAGAGACTTAGGAACCCGGGGGCATGGTGCCTATGATGTTCGTGAGAAGCCTCCATTTCATGAAATTCTGCGCGAACATGCTCCTCATCGGCTCGACCCGATCGGATGTAAGAAAGATTCTTAAGTGCTTTTCCAGGATCCAGTGGGTACCTTTCCAGTAGCCAGCGAGGACTGTGTTGCGTTCTCAGTAATTAGACAGAGGATGCCCATGAGCTGCGCTCGGGAACACTCTTACCTCTCAGGGTACCAGAAAGAAACTAACACAAAAGCAAGGCCGATGGGAATTTGTATCAAATTCGAGACCCGCCATGCTATGTTGTACGGTGATTTGTGAAATGACATGCCGTACCCTGCCCAAAAAGCGATGAGAGTCCCTAGGTTGCGGCTTCCTGTCAGCATTTTCGGTGTTCGAATCAGTGTGTAGTGACAATACGTACCAAACTGGTAGCCGAACTGCGACACGGTACCGATGAAGCTTCCTCTGAGCATCCTAGGAGCGCACTCAGCAACGTAGATGTTTGTGGCAATGTATACGCATCCGAAGCCGAGGCCTGTCATGAGACGACCAAGGATTAAGACTGCGTACGTGTTGGGGACAACTTGAACAACGCTATTTGATGTTAGGAGACCATCATATCCGGATGTGTGTCTCGGTGTACTTACACGCCAACGCACATGAAGAGAATGGAAATTCTGATAGCCCAGAGGCGACCAAGCCAGCCAGCAAGAAGACCGCCAAGGAAGAGCTGAGACACAGCCGTGGCTGCCCATGGTATGATTGCCACAACACCTCGTCGTTCTTCCGTGATGCTGTAGTATTCGTTGAACTGGCGATCTGCTAGGATGACGGTCATGATACCGGCATCATAGCCGTTGAAACATGTGGTGAAGATCAGGCCGTAGAGCAGCAGCGCCGCTCTTCGATCCTGCTGGGGCAAGAACTTCTCAACAATCCCCATGATTGTCGTCAAATGGACTTTGTGTTAGGATATCCACCGGTTCTTCTCGATGGCACTGCAAGGTGGGAGGCTTACACCCGCAGAAGATGGGTTCTTTGTAACAGTGTGGGGAGCAGACTGGTATCTGCATCGCCCCAGCGCCCCCGCAACTCGCCAATGCGCTAAGGACGAGATCAACGGCCCCTCCGGAGCTTCCCACAGAATATCCCGGTGGAACTCCTCACAGAACCAGGTTCCGTCACTCGTCCTACCGGACGCTGACTTTGACAACGCGTGCGCCCATTGACTTAGCAACCAGCTGTAATTTCATGACACTGATCTCGTAGCTTCGCGCTCTTTTTACATCATCCATGGCTCCCCAGAACATTTTCATATCAAGGTGCAGATCAGCCCTTGTCGATCTTGCCTCTTTTCCTTTTCCTTTGGTTTTCCCCAGGTAAGACAATCAGAAGGCGAGAATCAGTGTTTTGAGATTGCTTTGCTTCTAGTGGAAATCGGCTTCAATCTACATCGCAAAGCCCGGCGTAACATAGCAGGGCCTTTGGTGTCCTCAGGCACGTCAAGGAAGCCTCTTCAGCCCTACTCGCATCTGACCCTTTCCTTTTCTATTGGCGCGGAAATAGTACGGCACAAATCGGAGCACAGGCAGCACTGCCGACTTGTCACAGACCGATTGGAACTGCGTGGTCTCAATGGAGGGCCCAGAGACAGCATTGTCTATGGGGGAAACCGACTTAGCTCCGTGGATCAAGTCCAAAGCAACGTAATCGTCGCCAGTGATCTCGTCATGCACATGGCGTTCAGCGACATCAGCCGTGATGTCCACGTGTACAGTCTTATTCTTGGTCAGCCGCAACAATACACGACTTGCGCACGCCTATGACTCACCTTGAAATGTTTTTCCAATGCGGGATTGTCCACGTCTTCGATACAGTACACGACAGGACCCCGCATCAGCGATACCGTAGCCTGGTTTGTGTAAGGATGCTGCATCACCCATCTTGGCTTTAAGCCAACGTGGAGTTCGAACGAGCGATGATTAGCCACCCACTCACTGGGCAAAATCAAGTATCCGTCATCCAGCATGGCTGACGGACACGGCGGTTGAAGCTGGTACATATTAGGATCGGGCATCAATAAAATAGACAGAAAAGGCTTACTGACAGTAAATTCACCCGCCCATTGCGGGATCCGAAGCCGCAAGGTCACGTTCGCTTTGGTTTGGCTAACTGTGAGGGCGATGCTTCCACCCCACGGCCATGAGGACTCCTGGTGGATCTCTATGACCTCGCTGCCCAGCTGAAATTCCAGCTTGGATGACAAGAAGAGATTGACGTTGATGGCTGCTGCGAGACAAGCTTCGTCAACATCATAAGACCATGCGAACCCGCCAATCTGCCCAAGCAGGCGAAGCATATTAGGAGGGCAACAAGCCACCGTGAACCAGTCTTCCCTTTTGGACAAATCCGTTTCGCTCGAGGCCAACTGGTTGACGTAAGTGAAGGCTCTACCGTCGTGGGACATTGCAGTCAACACAGCATTGTAGAGACACAGCTCCATGATATCCGTGAACCTGGCATTCCTCTCAATCTGTCGCTGTCAGCAAGGTCATCTCCGACGCCTCATAGTGCGAACATACCTGCAAAATGCGATCGGCGAGCATCATGACCCCGATGCTCGCACAAGTCTCCGCATAACAACCGCCCTCATCCGAACTTTGGGGTAGGAAGTAGTCGATGCCGAAACCCTCCCACTGCTGCATGGCGCCGATGCCGCCAGTAGCGTACATCTTTCGCTGTGTCATGCTGTCCCACAGTCGAATCACCGCTCGCTTCAGATCCTCAGTTATGGCAGCCTTATCTATGCGAACCAGATCGGCAGTAGCAGTGAGCAGGTACATGGCCCGCACAGAGTGGCCTTCGATGCTCATCTGTTCTTTGATCGGCTGATGAGCTTGGTGATACCTAGCGCCATAATCAGTATCAAAGTCTTGTTTCTCGTTAAGTTCAACGGTGTCTGGCGTACCACAATGATCTTGGGTGAGGATAAAAAGCTGGCAACTTGCGTGGATCATCGCCACGCTTCTCCGACTCAACATCGTAGTAGTGCCTCCCATCGACCCCGTCGGGATTGCCGCGCTCCGTGATAAAGTATCGCGCGAGATTTAGGTGTTTCAAATTTTCGGTACGGTCGAACAGACGCAACAAAGCCAACTCAATCTCCGGATGTCCCGGGTAGCCGTGTAATTGATGCTCGGCGGGCCCGAAAGTGGCGCATAGGAGGTCGACATACCGAAGCACGGGGCTCAGAAGAACGTCGTTCTTGTATACCTGATTGTGAGCCAGTGCAGCTTCAATCAAGTGGCCAGCGTTGTAGAGCTCATGCATGTCGCGCAGGTTGCTGAAGCGCTTGTCAGGCTCCACTACCGTGTAGTGAATATTGATGTAGCCATCCGATTGCTGTGCTCCTCTTATCATGTCTACAAGTTCCCTCACGGCAGAGTCGACCACAGGCATCTGCTTCTGCATGAGGAAGTAGCATGCTCCTTCGATCCACTTGGCGACGTCCGAGTCCCAGAACAAGTGGTCGGGAATCGGCCAGACGGTAGGTTCACGGTCGTAAACCTCGTGCCATCCTAGCTTGAACGCATCATATCTCCCGGTGCTTTTCAGCACGTCGAGCTGGTAGAGGAGGGTATTCGTCAACGCAGCATCGCGCCTTCTCCCCACGAGAGAGGTCGATGCCACTATGGTGGAGGGAAATGTGGTCTGCGGATACGCCATGCCGTATTGATCCAGTTTTGCATGGAGCGGGTGAAACTCTTCCAAAGGAAAAGGAAGCGTGGAAAGCTATGAGAAAGCAGACGCGATTCTCAAAAAGTGCATACGAGGCTGTCACGGGCCTCGGACGAGGGTAAAAGACATATCCCTAAGTCACTATTGCTGTTGTGATTATTGGCGACACTTTCTCCACAAGACGTCCCCACCGGAAGTCCGATTCTCAAGCCGCTATGGAAGCGCCGTAACCCGGGGCGGGGGCAACAGCCTCCGGGGTGGGTCGCGCGGGGTTTGGGAGAATGTCCCGAGTCTTAGCCGGCGCCGAGTGTCAAGGACAACGCCTCTGTTGTGAACTTCTCCACGAGGGGACTCCGCCTCCCTCCGGAACTGAAATCGATATGGCCGAAATGATCTCATCAAACAGCAGGCAGCTCGTCTGTCACACGTGCGCGAAATCGTTTCGCAAAGGGGACCATCTCCGTCGGCATCAGCTCATTCACTTGGACGACAAGCCATTCGCGTGCGTCAAGTGTTCCAAGAGGTTTGCCAGGAAGTAGGTATTTTGACCGTCGAGAATTGCAGCAAATCTGCCCAAGCCTTCGACGCTGATCAGATCAACTCGGCAGAGACGCTTTGCAAAGACATAGGGGCACACACGATGCTCCTGTGAGCCTGCTGGGGCGCGGCAGCAGAGCTTGCGGAAACTGTGCGGCCGCGAAGGCACGCTGCTCAGGAGACGCATGTTGCACACGCTGCTCGAGTCGTAATCTTTGCTGCTCGTATCTCACGGCTGACCCGAACGATTTCCTTCCACCCCAATTGGACCCGACCTCACAGGTGGAAGGCCACTTGGTCCCCAATCAGACCCCCTCTTTTGGCAACGAGGTACCTCTGATGTCATGGGACTTGAACATGAATGTAACCAACAACTGGTTGAACGCAATAAGTGATGACTGTTTTGACTTCTTTACAAGCGCACAACCTAGTTCTGGGGCCACGTGGCCGGATGGATCAATGACAGTATCTGGCGATCTGACAACAACATTATCGAGTATCCCACTGTCGACACAGCCAGGTGACACAATTCAGGACACTTCAAATGCCAATTTGCCGGGAGAATACTATGCTGACGGACAAGCTTCGCGCTTACCACACGTCAAGCGACGACGAAAGACTTCGATGAGTTGTACAACAGACTCTACGGCCCCTTACGGTTGGTCGACCGATCCGGTTCAGTTGCAAACACTGCGCGGATCGAAGTACCCTAGCCGTATCTCGGATGCGCATTACTCTGAGCTCTCAGGGTTGTGTCGGCGTCTTCGGTCAAGTCCGGACACAGCAATTCCATCTACTTTGGTCGACACTCCCTCCAGGCAACAAATGGATTCTCTTCTCGACTGCTACTGGAAGCATTTTGACTCGACCTTCCCCTTTATACGTCCCAGCTTGAGGGTTTCGACGACCAGTGTTTACCTGACCTTAGCAATGTGTGCTGTCGGGAATCACTACACGGGCGCTTCATCTGAACATGTCGTCTCACTGAGCGAGACCCTCAAGAGTGCCTTATCAATCGCCAAAGGATCTGAGGACGAGGCACTTGAGTTTAAACAAGCGCAGCTCTTGTATTGCTACTGTTCGATGTACGGAAGCCACACAATCGACTCTGCACGCACCGCAACACTGTGCGCCATGCTTCGAAACTTATTTGACGAGCTCGTGAAAGAACACAAGACCTTAGAGCGGGAATATGTTGCGGAGGAGGCTATTGTGGATGAAGACAGGCATGCCAGGTGGTTGTATCTGGAGCAGTTGAGACGCTGCGCTTACGCTGCGTGGACGTTGGATAGTATACATGCTGCGCAGTATCACGAAGTTCCAACATTCTCCCTCAAAGACGCAGATCTTCCACTGCCTGCGAAAGAAGATCTCTGGAACGCTGTGAACGCACAGCAGTGGCAAGCAGTTTACCATCCCCTCGTCTCCGAACCGCCACTCCAGGAGGCTTTGCAGGATCTCTATATCAACAGAGGACACCCCAAATGTCGAAGTGAATTCGCTCGTGTCATTGTTGTTTACGGTATCCACCAACGAATGCGCGAAGTCTCGGAGTATTTTATGAATCCGCTATCCTCTTGGGATCCCACCATGAGAGGATCGAGGACCTTTATTGATAAGACAGTATGGCTCCCGTCTGTCTCAGCCTTCGCAGCATGGCAGAACTCTACATGTGACGCTCTAGACGTCTTGCATTGGCAAGCAAATGCCACGGTCGGCTACGCGAATGGGTTTGAACACCCCACTGTCCTCCACCTACACTTTTCTAGAGTCGCCCTACTGGCGCCTTGCTCGAATCTGGTCCGCTTGGCAAGATCTGTCGCTGGCGGTCGAAACGTGGAGTATGCCTTCGCAGATCCTGACGCCCAGCTGGTCCGAAGATGGGCTGTACAGCATCAGTACAAAGCTCGGCTTGCAGCAATTCATGCTGGCGTCCTGCTGTGGCACGTGAGGTGGGTATCGAAATTCGCGTTGTCATCAATCACTGATCGTACATGCTGATCTCTTTACGCATAGAAAGTATTCAACGGACGCTTTCTACGAAGCACCTGCTGTCGGTCTCGCTACTCTTCTGCTCTGGGCATTCGGTACTTATGCGCCCACCTGCAGGAGCGGAGGTGCTCCGACATCTACTTCTACGCTGCGATCAAAAACCATCGTGGGTGTTGAACCGGCTGAAGAGGAATTAGAAGGCGACGAATCGAATCCCATGCCAAACACGATTTTGCTTGACAGACCCACGGATGATGAGCTCGTACAACGTTTCATACGACAAGGGCACAGAATGAAAGCTCAGATTAGCGGAATCGGCAATCTCTGCGACCGTGACGGACCTAGGCAGATTCTGCGTCAAAGCTGCAAACTAATTTCTACGCTGGAATGCTGGACAGTCAGCTCAGGTTGGCTTGATCTTCTCAGACGGCTCAAAGTCATGATCGCAGACAGTTGAAAAGGACAGTGTATAGCTGTACCCGCTAAGAAAAAGCGCGTGGCCACAATACAACTACCGATCGCCGATCGGAGGCCCTAAGTTTCAATTGGACATAAAATTGGCGCGCTGCATCACATGCATGATACAGCATTTCTTGGCTTCTCTGTCGAGACCAGGGTACATATGGGCATGTGGTTGTATGATACTAGGTATTAAGCAGAATTATTGCGCAAAATGACAAAATCGAGAGCGCAGATGCAAAACCAGAGTAATCATCTACAGGGAAACTGACAAAGAGACGCCACAGATTCAAGACGAGCGAGCCGTGTCTATCGACAGGGGCAGGTTCAAGGGCGCAAAGAACAACTACTATGGTATCAGAGGTGGCCTACGTGACGGACTCAAGGTCAACAAGGTCACAGAAAAGCTAACGATCAAGTGTGTGCGTGGTGTTTGCCGATAAGGACGAAGCCAACAAAGCGAAGCAGCACACTCGCTGGCTGACATCGAGTCTGACCGGGGCACGCGTCAAAGGCGAGCAGTGGTACCCGGTGAAGTTCGATAGTGTCGTGAAGCAATGTGTACTGCACCAGGATGTAAATGACGGCAAGACGCTGAATAAAGACTTTGCGAAAGATTTCAAGGCAGATAATGGCCTTGAAACGGCGGACTGCACGGTGATGAAGGCCACGTGGCTCAGCAAGGTCGATGCAAAGAAGAAGGTAGGATTGATGGTAGTCTGGCTGAAGAGCAAGATCGACGCAGAATATTTGTTGTGTACATGCACGGCTATGTTCGGCGCGACGGACGCATTCTGCTCACCTTTCATCGTCAGGGACAACAGCGCTCCGTGCTACTACTGCAACAGGTACGGCCACAAGCAGGCGTCGTGCACCTGCCAGATCAGATGTGCCATCTGCTCGAAGGGTCACCGCCGGGATGATTGCCCGAACAAAGACAACCCGAAATGTCCGGCGTGCGGCGATGCACACACGGTGTTCGACTGGGTGTGTAAGCTGCATCCGCAGCACTACTGACACGTCGGACAACACAAGGCTTAGGCGAGGCAGGAGCAGCGCAGCGCTACCATGGATGTCGACATGTATGGTAGTACGCAGTCGAGCCCGACTGGTGCATCGAGTGCCAGCGGTGGGGCACAGGTCGCCAGCACGGCGAGCATGTCAACACACCCAGCACCACCTCATGATAGGAGAGTTCAAGGTGCTGCATGTGAACATCGGCAAGCGAAAGATGGCGCACTGGAGTTTGTTCTGCGACGAGAGGTTGGCAGATTTTGACGCTCTCTCAGTTGTTGAGCCGTACATCTATGAAGATCTGGATACTGGCGAGCCGGCGTTTCCAGTTGAGCGAAACTGGCAGTTGTTCAAGCCAAGTGACAAACAGGAAGGAGAGGCGAGGTATGCTTACCGAGCATCCGTGTGGATGAACAAGAGACACGCCGCACAACTACCACTAGAAGACAAAGGAATGACCATGATTCCTTTGTATTTAGGTGAAACGTAACCCTAAGAATTTCGGAAATGACCACAATCCCTTTGCTGACGTTGACCATGAGTCCTTTGCTTTAATGTCTATCGGATTCGCTGAAACTTAGTAGGTAACCATAAACAAGACGGGACGCTTTGCATGCCAATTCACAGCTATATAGATGCTATATAGCTGTGTTTACCAGTTACGACATCTCGGTGTAAGGGGCAGAGAGGCGCTGCTTATACAAGGGTTATTCCCCACAAAGCATTGATCTAGCGTCAGGGCTACAGAACACTTCACCAATTGATCAAAGCAGCAGGCGCAACCATAATAAAAGCGAAACAAACCTAGTTATACAGGTCTATCATTCCTCTTATAAAGTAGTATGCCAGTGCAATTTTTTCGTAGTCCCAAAGGCTTTGTTTGCATTTACAAGGCTATCTACCAAATTGCAAAGCTGAAGAAAGGAAGAGGATATGGCGGGTGAGAAGCAGCACATATGCTACTTGCTGCCCGACATGCAATCATCGTACGATGATCACGTGCCGTCCAGTGTAATCTCGCTTCGTTTTCGATGCAGATATCCAATGCTGAAGGCATAACCGAGCATGAGGGTGTAGCCTGTGACATGAGAACGTTCATCAACAAGATCGTGGGCAAGAAAATGAAAGAAATCATCAAGAGGTTCAGCGATGGCCTCCAAAAGAGCAGGACGGAGGCAATTCTCGAGAAAGTCAGTAAGCAGCAGGCAATTGAGGCGTTGAGGCATGAGGAAAAGAAGAGGAAGCGTGGCAAGAAGCTGATTGAGCAGTTCAGAGCTGATGAGGGCTCTGGGTCGATTTTGTTCAGCCCTGGCAAGGTCAAAGCTGCTCTAGAGCTTCAAGACCAGAGAGAGCAAGAGAGAAAGCAAGAGCAGGTCGACCAAGAGCAGAGACTTCAAGAGAGGGTTCTGGCGCAGGCGAGGAAGGAGCAGGAAGCTCAAAAAGGCGTGAGGACAGAGCTATAGCTCAAGCCGCTCGTAAGGCAGCCAAAGCGTTACAGACGGCTCAAGGAGAAGCAGATAGAACAGCCAGAAAGGCCCAGAAACAGGCTGAGTCAGACTTGAAGGCTCAGAACAAGAGACCAAGGGGAAGACCAAAGAAGCACAAGGCGCCTAAAGAGACCGTAGTTGTGAGGCGTCCTACAAGTGCTCCAGAAGGAGCGAAACCGCACTGATCGAGGTCGGTAAGAATTTTTGGGTACCAGTGCATCTATTGGACTGAAAACGAGACTCATGATCAGCAAAGCATCCCAGACCGTGTAGCGTGAGTTGAGCGTGAGTTGAGCGTGATTGCGAGCCGAAGTGGCAGTGTTAACACTGTATACTTTGCAATGCACGCGACACGGAATGCGTGCATTGACTGTCCGTGTGCACGGACTGTCCAAAGCTTCTAAAAGAGTTGGGCGGGCCATGCGGTTTAACACTGGCGGACATGCCGATCACGCTGGGGCTAGCACTGTTACTGCAAACGCATCGCTCGTACTATGCACCAAGGATCAAGCCCTCCTCATGTGTTCTCCCTGCTGTACGTCACAGGTGAGGGTCTGCGCACTTGTACGCGTTAAGCTATGCGGTACTTACGTACATAGGCATGCTGACGACGCGCTCACCCGTCAATTTGACGCCGCAGTCGTCAGCCTATATCAGTTTAACAAACGAATAATGCCTGCCGCAGTCGTCAGCTCTGCCCGGACCGCCTTGTACCACCAGTCTTCCTCATCTCTGTGGTTCCAACGCCTCGCTTTACGCGATGCTGGTGCCCGGACACTGTGTAGACAGCGCATGACGATGACTTCCATTCAAGCTATGCATAGAGACTGTAGAGATGGCTATGTTCGCTTCGAGTAACAACCTGAATTCACACAAAATTCCCGAACAACCTTTTCCTTTTAGAAATCACGCCAGTGTCAAGTGTCAAAAAGAAAAAAGAGCTAAGCAGCCACAATTCTTCTATCTGAGCCATTCCATCTGCTTCAGTACCCCAACTCTTGACCAAACAACTGCTTTCTAGCTGTAGACACTGGTCACATCTGGTGAACCTTGCAGAGAAGCAACGGTTCATCATTATCATTGCCAGATTTCGGATTTTGTCTCGCCTATCATCTGAATGAAACGCATCAGACCCCTGAGCTCGCTTCCGAAAGATTGAATATGTGGACCCCACCCGCCAAAGTTTAGCCCCCGAATCCATCCGGATGAAGCGGGAAACTCGGCATTTGCCAATAATCTGCGACGGGCTAGCGGCGTTCGTACTTCCAACCTAAGTCGTCATCTCTGAGCGGCGCGCGCGTCAAATTTGGTAAATCTACAGAAGCGAATCATGAAAACCTATATCTTCATGACCGCTTAGTTTCGCCAGTCACAAGTTGGACTCCTTTCGCTTAACCTACGACTACACCGCAACGATGCCTCCCATTGACTGCACTCGAGACGCGGCAAAGACATCATGGGCCCGCAAAGTATGCCAAAGACTCGGTCTTGCAGTCCTCGTGGAATCTAGTCCCGACACGAAAATCCTTTGCTTGCAGAGATTCATTCGCTTGTCCGCGTTCGGCTCGTCAACCTTGATACTCGCGTCGTATCTAGGCGCACTGGGATTTTCCAACGATCTTGTCGGCTTGTTCATGACTTTGACTCTCGTCGGCGATGTGTTTATCAGCTTGCTTCTCGCTCTGGTCGCTGACAAGATTGGCCGCCGTAAGATATTGGGTTTGGGGGCAATATTGATGAGTGGGAGTGGGATTGTCTTCGCTGCATCTGAAAACTATTGGGTGCTTCTGACGGCCGCCATTTTTGGGGTTATAACTCCAAGGTAGGAGCGCTCGTTTCCAAATAGTACAAAGACTGTGCTGACGTATGCGACTAAATCAGTGGAAACGAGATCGGTCCTTTCCGCGCGGTGGAGGAGTCTACAATCGCTCACCTGAGTCGTCCGGAAGACCGAAGCCACATATTTGCTTGGTACAACTTGATTGGCATGGCTGGAGTAGCCGCTGGTCTGAACGCTTGCGGCTGGGTGACGTCTCATCTGACCGAGAGCAGAAATTGGGATGTGCTCGCCACGTATCGTGCGGTGTTTCTCGGCTACGCTGTTGCAGGTGCCCTCAAATTCATTCTTGCTATGTTACTGAGTGTGGGTTGCGAGATTAGATCTGCTGAACCTCAAGTGAAAGCCAGTAGAGGCGAAACTACCCCGCTATTGAGGGAACAAAATCCGCAGCAGACCGCAGCCTCTCCCAGTCCACAGAAGCACGGAGCCTGGTCATCAATAAGTCCAGAAAGTCGACTCATTGTCTTCCGCCTCTGCATCCTTTTCGCGTTTGATAATTTCGCATCTGGACTCGCACCAATGTAGGTAGTCTCGAAAGCTTACACTTTCGTCACCTTGATGTGCAAATAAGCTGACTGGCCGCGGGTCTTGGGTGACCTATTACTTCAAGCAGCGATTCAACATTCGGGAAGGCAATCTCGGGACTCTGTTCTCTTGCACAAGTATCATCTCCGCTTTGTCGGTACTTGTTGCAGCATCCCTTGCCCGTCGGATTGGGAACGTGAAGACGATGGTATTCACGCACTTACCCTCTTCGATATGTCTAGCACTGATTGGCGTTCCGAGCTCATTGCCTCTGGCCGTGGCTCTCTTGGTCGCCCGCGCATCCACTCAATCCATGGACGCGGCGCCAAGGTCGGCATTCCTATCGGCAGTAGTGCTCCCTCAAGAGCGAACTGCGGTGATGGGAATTATCAACGTTGTAAAGACAGCAAGTCAGAGTATGGGACCACTCATCACTGGAATTTTGGTAAGGCATCAATTATTCTGGGTCGCATTCCTCG
>JAKLND010000166.1:0-29021 GCA_022813125.1 Septoriella neoarundinis | reverse complement strand
CGGATCTCTAAAGGCTACCTACGATCTGGGACTGCTCGTCACCTTTCTTGAGCAACAAGGTCGTGACGCAAACAAGCAAAATATGGATCAGGAGCAGACAAACGCGCAGCGTAGCTAAATATTCTCTATCAGTGGAAGACGAATACTTCGAGATGAAGTAGAAAGCTTCCCCACTTCAGGCACGGACACACCTCAGGCACGCTTAACGCGCCATCAACGCGCCCTGGATACTTATGCGCCGAATGGATCGACCCCCCATTTGGATCGACTCCCTTGTTTTCTGGCCTGACCAATCATAAGCGGGGATGTAAGATTGGAAGCTGGGGAAGCCGCTATCCCTTTCTCGGCTAGCGCGTCGCTCTTCGTGTCTCAGTCGCGCCGTACGTACCTGTGGACCAGCTCCCACGCCATCAGTGACGCCATATAGCTGACATGGCGACCAAAAATGAGACCGCACTGGATCTCTTCCACTTGCTATCAGACCAGCGAATCTTGGTATGCCGAGCATGCAAGGCAGGAGTTGTGCCGCAACACCCTGTGACCCACATTCGAGCTCACCATCGAAGGCTTTACCCCAAGTTTGAGACGAAGCGATCTACGATCAAATGGGTGAAGGATCGCTTGCTAACATCTTTACCGTGTGAGCTGCTTGACCCTTTCGCAGGGAGCATACCTGTACCTCCCCCGGACACGAAGGCTTTTCCGGTTCTGAAATTGCACGTTGGTTACGGCTGTACGCATTGCCCTATCGTGTCAAAACGAGGAGGAGATAAGAAGACACTACAACATTCGCCATGCCGAAATTCGACGTGGACGTGGCGGAGCCGTGGCCAACTCCAGAGGCATAATGCAGAAACGGCTCAACAGTGAGCATTACGGCGATCAACCACCATGCCAGCCGGCATTCTACCAGCGATTCTTCACAGCGGGAGAGAAGGGCAGCATATGCTTTCGGGTAAACGCGCCTGAAGAGGAGACGAGGGATGCAACGCTGCTGCAACAGAGCTCCGTATCTACATCCAACGAAGGCGACTTTGTCATGGGCCAGATCTTTGGTGCTCTCGCTCGGCTTGAGACGAAATAACCTGGAGAAGAGCTCATCCTCGACACCGACCTCACCAGCACGCAAGTGTCACCTACCATTAGAAGACGAAGGCTTCGAGTCGAAGCCTTTGAATCTTCACACAAATCGTAGAGTTAGGGTATATGTCCTCGAGTCGAACCTTTGCTTTTCCAGAGTCGAGACCTTTGCTTTTTCGCACACGTACATCGATGAAGTTCTGACAGATGAATAGAATGATATTCAAATTGATGCTCAAGGAGTTTCAGAACTTTTTACGGAGAACTTGTGCGGCAACCGGCTCGCGATTTCTACGGTGGGCAAAAGCTTAGTTAACAAGTTTTGTAGAGACATTTCACGGCCTGGAGCTATCGATCGCCACAGAGAACTCAGAAGAAACGGAGAAGACTTATGCAAGTATTTGGTATCGCTGCAAATGGATGTCAAAATTATGTCAGAATAAGGTTGGAGTCGGTGTTAAGGTACAAAGTTAGGAAAGCCGAAATGCAAGAGAGTTCGCGACACTGCGAGTATGTCGGATGCAGCCAGTAGTGCAACGGTCGCGCGAGCGAGCCACGACCAAGCAGGGCTTGGGTGATAAGGTTCAAGGGGAGGATAGTGTGAAGCATCGAGACATGACGGACGTTAGCGTGTTGGAAGTCAAAGTATCACGGGAGACTATCAAGCTGGAGAGTGGTTGTTTTATGCGGTCAGCCGTTAGCGCGGCGGCTGTACTCACGGAAAAGATGGGAGACGGAGCTCGAAGCCAGGTACAGCAACAGAGTCCCGGTGGCAAATTGATTGAACATTGTGGCCTCTTACGAGGGTACGAGGTTGCGAGGGTACGAGGATACGAGGGTACAGGGTAACACTGGTGAAAGGCTACGAGGGAGTCGCTCTGAGTAGCGGCATTCAAACGTTCGGGATGCCGAAGCCGACAAAGAATCGGGGCCAGGGGGAAACAACAAAAAGCGAGTCATGTACGGGCAGTTAATATATTGTAGTAGCAACTTGCACCTAAGCAATTCACCGTATCGAAAAAACGCTAGATGCTCGCCCTCCTACCGCACACTATGCAAAGACGGGCGACATTTCTCGGCAATGAAGGGGACAAGAGTTAAAATTTATAAATGCGAAAGCAGTGAAGGACGAAACCGACACACCGGATAAGATTCTGGCTCGAAGACATACGTCGAAGTGGTGCAAGCTGGAAACCAGGTACTGACAGTCGAGTAGAATGTGTTTTTAGGAGAAGAGTAAGAAAAGGAGAAACTGGAGTACAGACCATGTCAGAGTTCAGGCCTGCACCGGCATATACGAGGTGGTGGTATATGTGGACGGCTCAGCAGGTGCACGCGATAGCTTGCAGACGGAAAAAACGAATAGGGGCGAGATTTTCCACAAGGCTGAGTCGACCGATGCGAACATGAGGTTGCATGATATGCACAGGAGTTTTGCCCCACGCAGCTGGCGGGGAAGGCAGAGTGATGCCCACGCTTTGCAAAAGATCTCCCTCGAACCTTCGTAAGCTCGTACGAATTCTGGGGTCATAGTGGGCGGGATTGAGCGGAAGCCTTTGATCTGCAAGAGTCGAAACCTTTACTTACGCAGGTCTAGGAAGCGCTGAAATCTTGACATGCAACCAGGATGTCGTCGCTCTTGTCGCTCCCTCAATCTTGTCTGTCTATATGAAACGATGGTGCGGCAATCCGATAGTGTCACATGCATCCGACTACTTCTAGAAATGGTTCAAAACTTTCCCCAGATCTGAAGCCCCAGCTGCCTCCGCTATCGCACAACTCCAACCATGGATTTCGAGAAGTTCTTCGAGATCGACTCTCAACATAGGATTCTTATTTGTACCACGTGTCAATATGCAATCATACCCTCCCAATTAGGAACGCACATGTGAGTCCGCCATCCACGCCTCACTCTGCAACAGCGTCATGACTTCGTTGCCAAGGTCGATTCCTCAAATGAGCTTGCTAGAGTACACGAAGAGATCGTTTATCCGACGTCAACCGATGCTCCACTCCAGAGTCTTCCGGTTTACTTCGATAGCCTCCGATGTAAATGGTCTAGCGCCAGCCCTTCCGCATGTACGTATGTGTGCCGGACGTTGCGATTGATGCGGGAGCACTGCAAGCAGAAACACGGTTGGGTCAATCAGCAGAAGCGTGGAGGCGACGTACGTGCGAAAGAGCTTCACTCTGCAAATAAGATTTGGATTCAAGATCGCGCATGTCAGCGCTTTTTCAAGGTAGCGAGCTGGCAAAAATACTTCGAATCGCTGCGTGTAACCCCGGCACCGACTTTGAGCACATGACAAACCAGAAGCAGCTTTTCTTCCAGGCACAAAAAGAAGATGTCAAGAAGACAGCATTCGACCTCGCCGAAGCTGCAAATATCGTCCAGGGCTTCGAGAATCATCGATCGACTGTAGTGCCTTGGCTCAGAGAGACAGGCATCGTCAATCACATCGCTCAGCTGAAGAAGGACGAAATCAAAGCAGCAATCGCCCTCCCGTCGCAAGAGGGAGAGGGGGAGCTCCGGTATATAGTCGACGCTATGGAGTCCTTACTCAGAGAAGCACATAGCCTGTGCTTCGATGGAACCGAATGCATGCTCACGTGGCCGTGCCGAGTAGTCCTCAGTCGCTTCCAGTCGTCGCAGGTCGACGTTGTCGGGAAAACTCGAGCCTTCGAACCCTACAAAGAGCCTGGAACTCTGAAGAGCTACTTTGGGATCTCTCAAAGGTTTTTGTCTTACTTTCACAGGGTTGTATCCCCGACGGATACTACTTCGAGATGGAAGAGGACCGACGAGCAGGCAGCGAGCCCCGAAGACGTTGTCAAAGCTACGGACGAGCAGCTTGCCGCGTGGGATGACATTTTGCAGATAGTCAAGCAGGAGTATCAGAGCGAAGATGACGAGGAAAGGAAACAGACAGAGCTGAAAGATCGGCTTCTAGAGATGTGGATGCTAGTCATTGGCCATAACACTGGAGCTCGACGATATCAATCTCCTCTGTTGAGCTTCTGCGCGATGTTAAGCATCAAGCCTTCTACTAAAGGGTGGCTGGAACCTGGAAACTTCAACAGCTATCTCTCAGCGGTGGTGTGGGTAGTACAGCTATTAGTATTTTACGACAGTGCTCGCAAGGAACAGCTGGGCCGAGGTCAGACATTACAGTTGGTCAAACGATATTGTGGACGATACCTGCAACAGACCGTGGAGACACCGATGGGAGAGATCCTCAGATGGCGACTACTGCTGTTCAAAATTTCGAAAGAAAGTATGGGAGACCACGAGGTATCCTGGGACGAAAGCGAGCAAGTGCTGACCTACGAGGACATGGAGCTACATATGGATCAAATTCCCACCCTGCTCGCATCTGAATACCAAGATTGCCATCGTTTACTCTACGAGGACTTGATGATGAATCAAAAGACGATTGGCCACATGCACTCCTGGGCACTCAAAGATGGGCCGAACGTCGATGCTATCGATTGGAACTTTACCCAACACCGAGATAATGTCCACCTCCTCAAAGGAGCAGACACTGCTCTGTTATCCGCGATTGACCGGTCGGAACAGCTTTCCCACGTATTCCTGTCGGCCGATATACGAGCGCCCAGCGGCTTCGTGTGGAGAGAGTCTGCGCTGGCTGCATATGAGGCCACCGTCCAGCAGTTTCTACAGCGACTTTGTGTTCTCATGCACGTAAGCGGCGGACAACCAGTACGAGAGAGCGAGTTCTTCGAGATGACTTGGCGCAATATTCAGAGGCGACGGTCTATCACAATTCTCCACGATCGAGTGATGGTACACGTAAAATTCCACAAAGGTCAACAGCAGACAGGGAGGTATAAGGAAAACGTTCGATTTCTCGCCCACCCAGTCGGGGAGCTCTTACTCGACTATATCGTCTACGTGATGCCACTACGGCAGACCTTCTTACGTCACCACAACTCAAGAGGACTGCTTTCGCCATTCCTCTGGGAGAAGGACGGAAGGTGTGGCCGGAAAGTCAACTGAGTCGCTGCCTCGAAGAAGCAAGTACGCGGGCTTGTATTCCACGACTACACGTTGCGAACTGGAGACAAATAACAGTAGCCATTGTCAAAACCAAGTTTGCCAGCCAAGTTGCCTGCTTTGAAGCTGATGACGAGGATGAGGACGCCGAAGAGATGGACCAAGCAATCCAGGTAATAACCAGACAGCGAAACCACAAGACTCGGACTGTCAACCGAGCATACGCAAACCAGACGGGCTCGGTGTTTAGCAATCTGTGGGATGGTCAGATAAGGATGGGTTTGAAGGCTTCGACTCTATGGCAGGACTTCTGGGGCGTGGAGACGATAATGAAAGGTGAGAAGCGAGCACGAGTCGAAGATGGAGGTCGGCTCGGAAAACGGATAGCCATGGGAATATACAGGCTCCAGAAGCCCTGGCCGGCGGACGCTCTGCTCGAGGCAGTGAAGAAGCTGTATAAAAAGCAAGAGATAGATTGGAAGTCGGCAGACCAGGAACGAGCACTCACTACTATCATGTCGTGGACAGAGCAGGTGGTGGTAATCTTGCCTACAGGAGCAGGGAAGAGCCTACTGTTCATGTTGCCTTGCACACTTTTCGATGCTGGCATCACCATACTTGTCGTCTCTCTGGTCGCGCTCCGTGGGGACCTGCTCCGTCGACTTGGAGAGCTCCGCGTCGACCATATAGAATGGACACCAGGAGAGAAAAGAGAATGCGGGCTTGTCCTTGGTGACTGCAGAGGCCGCATCTACTCGAGACTTTTCAAAATGTGCTCGATCGCTCATCTCTCAGCAGAAGCTCGACCGGATCGTGATAGACGAATGCCATCTCACCATTGCAGCTGCAGGATACCGGCAGAGCATAGTCGACCTGGTAGCCATACGCAGTCTCCGGACACAATTTGTATATCTCACAGCCACACTTCCGCCGTCGATGCAGACAGAGTTCGAGGAGCGCAACCACCTTCTACGTCCGAAGGTCATCCGAGCGTCAAGCAACCGGCCGAATATCTTCTATATGGTCTGTAGAACAACAAGCGGCCAGGGCAGTCTTCTCGAACAAGCGGCAGCCAGGGCACGAGACGCGTGGGATCGTCCCGGTATGTTCGACCAGTCGCGCGACAAGATTATACTTTACGTCCGGACGAGAGACGAGGCAAAAGACCTCGCAAAACTGCTTCACTGCAGTATGTATACAGCTAGGAGTGGAACAGCGACAGAAAAGGAGGCAACGGTGGCCGAGTGGGTACAGTCCCCAGCCCAGCCGTATATCGTGGCGACCACGGCGTTCGCGGAAGGTTTCGACTACCCTTATGTGAGACTAGTGGTGAACGTGAATGAACCGGAGTCGATGGTCACATTTGCGCAAGAATCCGGACGTGCGGGAAGAGATGGAGAGCGGGCATATTCACTTATATTGATACCGTCCTCGTGGGAGGCTTCGGGAAACCGCGACACGATGCAGACCCTTCCTGCGACGCACGATATCAGTCTCGGCAAGCAACGAGAGAGACAAGCGATGCACCGATATCTCGAGTGTCAGCAGTGTTTTCGCACATCGCTCAGCGAGTACCTGGACTCCCCTGAACACCGTCGATGGTGTATGGCAGACGACGTGCCTTGTGATATATGCCGACAGGGTCACGAAAGGCCTGTCGAGCCGATAGAAGAAGACCAAGCATACACCAACACGACCAACTTCACTGGTGAAGCACTGATACGTGAGGCAAGAAAGAAAGAGTATCTCGAGCTTGCACGATACCGGGAGGACCTTTTGATGGTGCGTGGCACCTGCCTTCTCTGTCGTGCGACAGGAGAACGGTGGGATCACGATCTCCAATCATGCTACCGTCGAGCCGAAGTCTTCAACGAGAAGAAGTCCCTCAATCGATATGCCACCGAGCCGATAGGGAGGCAAATAAGCAAGGCGACAGATGTGAAGACCCGGACGTCGTGCTACCATTGTGCTATGGGATCTTCCTTGCGTCAGCGGGTGCACGCTGGCTGTCGGAGAAGTTCGATAGACGATTCGAAGACGCTGAAAGCTATCTTGATTGGCTTGGAGAAGAGTGTCTTTTCGGGGGAGGCAAAGCTATTCAGGCGGTGCGAGTTGCGGCGGAGGCTTTGATAGAGTTCCACCTTTACCGAGCAGTTGTGACACATCTCAAAGTCGAAGGATCCGCTAGTCAGACCTTTTGGCATGAGTGTACATCTTGTGGGCGTTGGTGACTGTCTGGTGCCCGTTGCCTTCCTGTACTGAGTTGTACTGTCCGCCTGTGCCCGTGCAAACATACTTCCACGCCCGCGATGAAGTGCTCAACCCCTGTGATTTATCCTCTCTCTCGTGGGCTCGAGACGTGCTGAGACTCTCCGGGCGCTGGCGCTGCGGAAGTGATGACAACGTCGCATGGATTTGTTTGACAAGCCGCTTCGCGGCAGATAGGCTTTCTAACCCATCAAAACTCGTCGCTTCTGACGGAGTGGGCGTTGCCGGGAGATCTGTACAGCTGCACCGGATGATGTCGTACATGATCCAGAGGCTCACTTCACATTTGTCGAGCGCCACCAAAGAGTCTGTCGTCGACCTGCGGTCATCCTGATTTCCGGGCCACACGACATCGATAGCCCAAAAGCCTTCATACAGCGCAGGCAATACTCTCCTGATCTGGCGGAGTTCCACAGGAATGTAAAGATCCCTGTCGACGAGGAGATTGAGTATCTCGTGCACAATGCCACTGACGCGAGCCTGCGAACGAACGACCTCTGAGATGTCTGCATTGCCCTGAACCTATGAGGAGATCAGCGCCGAACAGGTTCAGTTCACGGCTTTTGTTCACTGATCCTACCATGGCAAGCAGAGCACGAGCTGAACAGATAGCGCACGGTGTCAGCAATTTCTATCGCGATCGAGGTTTTGTATATATCGCCCTAAACAAAAGTCCACCTAGGACGAAATGATCGATCTGAGTCTCATGTAAAGCTTCCCGGGCAGGCCAAGGTCGGCGAGCTTGTCTTGGTCCTGGTTCGATGCAGTGTGACGAGATATTGGCTAACGCAGCTATCGTCTATCGCGGCGCGTAGTCGGGTACTGTGCAGTGCTGAGAGATATGCGATGCACGCTCGACGCCCGAGAAATGCAGAAGAGCGGGGTCGATTTGTCCACGAGGGCAAAAGCCTCGACTTTCGCCCAATGAGCAACGCCTTCTTCTATTTGGCGCCGACGACCGCTGGGCGCGCTCGCTTGTCATTCAATCAGGCCGCAGAGTCGCAGACGCAGTCCACGCACATGTGCGAGGAGCACACTAGCCCTACCGCAGGCGCATACCACGGCACGCATGTATATCTTGGATGCGAAGAGCGAAGCCGGATGTACGATTTCTGGCTAGGGGTGCTCGCGTCACTTGCAGTGCTCATTGTCGCTCTGGCTTACAGGTCGCACAACAGGAGCGGCATCCGCGGTACGTATGTGCTCCCAGAGAGGCTACTTCCGAGGCCTTTGTGCCGTTGTAATATGAGTGCGCAAGTGTAGAAGTTGCGAGCCCCACACGCAAGCTGATCGATTGTCGTGTTAGGGAACAACAGAAACGCCGACGGCGCAGGTAGATCTCGCGCAGCCCAGCACCAAGAGCGAAAGGCGCCGGGCCGTGCAATGGCACAGCCAAGTCCTCGAGTCACACCACGATCCATCCGAGCGCAGGCGGATGCCGTGTCCAAAGCGTGTGCCGCGATGGACAGGCCTCCTGCCGACATCAAAGTGGTGGCGAAAATGTCTGACGTAGCGAAAGAAATCTCGAACCTGCTCACACATGGGATGCAGTCTGAGGAGCTGCTCGGTCACAGGGCCCAGGTCGAAGCACAAGGGCAGCTCGTCCGATGTGAACAGAGCCTTCGCTAACTGCGATCTACAGTGTCAGCCGCTGGGTTGAGTGCCAGGAAAGCCAATCGGGCAGGTGCTGAAGAGGACGCATCAGAACTGCGGAGTCGGGCGGCGGCGGAGCAGCAATTGTTGCAACAAGTCTACGATGCTTTCACCAACTTGGGTCGAAGCAGCGCTATCAACGCCGAAGGTGAGCTGAGGAAATTGGAGGAGGGCACGGAGAATCTTGGTCGTCTGGCAGGGGAGGCGAGAGGTAAATTCAACAGTAGCGGGGGTGGAGAGCAGAACAACTACGTCAACGAGAGCACTGGCACGCAGAACAACAACAGAGACAGCCGCGCGCCAGTGTATTTTGGGCAGAACATAAGTTTCTACCGGGATGATTGAAGGAACGAATCCTTCGCAGACTTCATCAATGAAGAAGGGCAGACGTGAATCCTCGTCGAGATCTTCGCAGCAACGGCATGGATTGGTAGCGTACGCCGAGAAGACAGACCCACATCCAATAATTCCAACCTGCTGGAGAGAGTGGTGATGTCTCAATAAGCTATCCGCCAGGCCGCAGCGTCCCATGTTGTCAAACAGGGCCCTGTAAACACTAAGACCCGCACGCGGCCTATGATCGTGAAGAAGTGATCCAAGATTTGGCAAAGCCCCGCTGGCCGGTAAGGCGGCAATCGAGGGTCGGGCGGCAAATCCCGAGCTCTAAATTGGATGGTCGCGCGCTCTACCGTGGGAAAGTTTGGGCGCAAGCAGTGCTGGAGATAAACACATGAGGGTAGCACCTCGGGATCAGGATTAGCAGAACTTTGGGGTGAGAAACGATGGAGGTGGCTTCGTTTAGGGGCAAAGGGAGGGACGATGAATGAATGGAGTAGTGCTGGGGATCTTGTAGCAGAATACCAAGCTTCGTCTTCCAGCGCAACGTTGGTCGAGAGGAATACAGGATTAGCGGAGAGTGACGAGAGAACAGGGATTGTAAGGGTATGAGATGCATTGCAGATTCCTGCTCAAGCGTGGCCTCCTCTCCTAGATCGCGGTAAAGATAGATATTGACAGAGCGATGGTAGGGGCAAGTGCAGATGCGAGAGTATAGATCGGTGCGGGCTCCGTCAAATATGCGGACAAGCGTTAGAGGCGGAAAGGCTGTGGACGAATAGAAGTGGAGCAGCCTAGGACATGCAAAGGCGTGGCATGGTTGTTGTATGCAGACGGCGGTTAGTGCAACGGGAGGTAAGCGGGCAGTGTCGCATTGAGTTCCGGTGCGCGCCGGCATGTGGACGCGAAGCGTGATTGATGGGCGCCGTCAGGCTTAGACGCGGTAAGTCGAACACATGAAAAGCGAACCGGACAGGGAGAAGGTGCCAAAGACGAAAGATTGAAATAAGGTTATCTGAAGGGGGACAGAGTTTTGGGAAAACCATGTAGAAGTCGTAAGGCTGAGCGAGGGTGAAGACTGCCACGGCACCCCAGCAAGGTGCGATAGAGTTCGGACGGGGCGAAGATCGTCGAAGCAGAGGGCAGGGTAGGAGACCGGTTGACATGTACGTGATGACGGGTGCAAGCGTTAGCGCGAGTTGGGCGAGAAGTAGCTGAAGGAGAAGACAAGGACGTAGCTCGAAGAGCTATGAATGAGGTTCAGAACAAAAGTTCGCAGGTGAAGCGGATCCTCGGCTCACCTGCCATCCTGCAAGCAGGAACACTATATGCACATTATGGGCCAGGCCCGTGACAGAAATTGTCAATGCTGCGGTTACTAATCCGGCGGAAGGAAGGTAGACAGACACAATTGAGCGTGGCGGCTTGCTCAATGAAATGCACATTTTCTCTGGACTGGTCACGATCGTAGAGGACCAAGTCGAGGATATGAAGAACTTCCTGATAGCCGGCGTTGTCACCAACAACAACCCAGCTGCTGGTGATAGTACAATGATGATGCCGTTGCCTCTACTATTATCACTCTACTGATGGGTCACATCCAATGCCTCATCTCGCGGATGACAGCTTCGAGTCTTGCTCCGTTCACATCGTTATCCTTCCGATGTACATCGAATACTCAATTGGCCTTTGGCCGCTCACTCGCAATTGCGGAGTTACTTTCGACGTTTTCCTCTGAAGTGGTCAAGATACCTGCCACTTCCGCAGGAACCTTCAAATGGTTAATGCTCAGAGTGTGTTCGATGCCTTGCAAAGCGAAATGCAAAACGCGAAATGCTCTTCTCATCCGACTCATCATCTTGAGCGCGGCCAAAAGTCCAGCATACTCTTCTCCTACAAAATTGCCACCATGAGTCGTAATGAATGATATGGAGTCGAAGGCGACAGCGGTGATTGCTGCTGCAAAATGGATATCGACAGGGAATCCTTCGAAAAGAGCTTCGTGATGCCGAAGAAGTCGCCTCAATTGACGCGCAGCGTCAGAGCAGATCTGAACAATTCTCAGATGAAATCTGCCTATGTTGGCGTCACAGAAGCGCGGATCGAGGCCACACTTCTGCGGAACGAATGGGCGGAGCAATTCCAGCACAGCATGATGATAAGTGCAGCTTTCGAAAGTCAGCCAAGACGCAGTAACGAATTCATGTAAGCGAGTGCACCTGATACTTACTGAAGAAGGATCAATTGCGGCGTAGAACTTTTGATTTCTAGACAAGTGCTCCTGGTGGACCAAGAATCGCAGAGCTTCATGTAAAGCTCGTACGCTGCGTTCATGTATGCATCCGAGAATTTGTTTTTCATGGGAAGTGGTGTCCGCTCGCAAACAAACCACAATCCATGCCGAAAATGTCGAGACGCGGAAACATTGCACTTGTAGCCTGCGAGCCTTGTAGAAGGCGTAAGGTCAAAGTGAGGCACAATCCACAGCCCAGCCCGTAGCGTGATCAATAACTAAAGAGAAACAATAGTGTGACGGCACCAAGCCTGTCTGCGGCCGATGTGTTGGCAGAAAACCACCCTGCTCATACACATCTGATCCAGAGAGCACACTGACAGTCATGTCCAATAATTTGGCCATGTTCATGTCATGTGCAGTGGGGAAGATCTATGTTCATATTCATGTCGCGTCATGTGCAGTGGAAACGAGAAAGTCTTGGCATTGTGTTGGCGTGACCAGGGGACGCCTAGTTTCAATGTTTTTCTAGGTGTTGCTGGTATCGAAACTGTCATCTAAGTGCTGGAGTTCTTCTCTGCCAATTGCGAGTCTTCAATTTCGGGAGTTTGGATCACAAAGTCATCCTCGACCACACCGGTGACCTGCCAATGTTTGAGGCATTCTAAAGCCTCGATGATCGGCGAACTTAGCTGCGAACGAGACCACGAGATAGTTCGTCTTGCGCCACTAAACACACGTTCCGACTCTGCGCTCATCGATGGTGCACTGAGCACGTCGAGAGCGTGCTGTGAGAGCAGCGGATAAGCTTCCTGCTGCGAAGGCTGGATCCACCGCTGGACCACCGACTTCGCCGTAAAGTCCAGAGTGTCGGGCGCTGCTGCAATGAAGCGCTCGAATTCATCCAGAAGACCTGCGCCTTTACTCTGTTGCTTTATCTGGATCGACAACTGCCAACGAGCGAAGGGGTCTAGCTCAGCGGCTTCAGGGCTCAGCTCGTCGTTGACGGCCATCACTTCGGCATTATGATGGTCGAGGCGTCGGTACCACAGTGCTCTAGCACGTTGTATTCCCTCCTGGACCCATCTCTGCTTCCATGCCGCCGTAAGATAGTTCTTCCGCTTGTTAGGGCGCAACAAGATCGCAGTCACGTAGGCCGCGGACTGATCGATGAGCTTGTAGTACTTGTCGAAGGCGTACCAGCATGTCATCAGAGTCTGGAGAAGCTCCGGGTTGCTGCGGTATTTGTCCTTGCATTCGCCCAAATGCGTGGCGAGAAAGTCCATGGTTTCCTGCACGGCGTCCAGCGTCACTTCGTCACCCTCCAACTTCTTACAAGCGATCTTGAATGGTACGAGAATGTCTATCGTGATCTTGATGAGGTCCCATTCTCTTGTGGAGAGCTCGAAGTCGGCCAACTCGTTTGGGTTATTGTGGATGAGCTGGCTGTAAGAGTCGCGTAGTTGATAAGCACCTTCGAACTCGTCGAACCAACTGTGCCACCTTGTGTCGTTTGGCTGGTGCAAAGAGCGTCCAGCAAGACGCTTGAACTCCTGGAACAGCCTATCTGACTTACGTAGGTAGGTTCCGAAAGCATGCACTTTCTGATGCGGACTTACAGTGATCCAGCCGCCCTCTGTGCCACGGCGCGACAAGACTCCAATCTCCTCATCGACCTCGCTTCCACGCAGGTCAGCCTGTCGCAATGCTTCCTCGACAGCCTCTTTGTCCTTCGCAAACAAGAATGCTTGCATCGGGAGGTTGATGATATGACCAGCGCAGCGCAGCCTCCCTTCCGTAGCGTCCCAATCTGAGCCAAGTGAATCCGAGAGGGCACGACACATTGTATCGTTGCATGTAGCGTTATCAGTTGTTGTGTATTCGAGCATGGACCTGATACCATATATGTCCAGTACACGGATCACTTCTGCGGCGACAAGGAGCCCGGCGTGCCCGTCCGACATCTCTGTAAGCGAGAGTAACGCTTTGCAAGCCGACCCATCATCGCGCAACCAGTGCGCAGTGATAGCTTGCAATTGCTTGCGATTAGGCGAGTGCCAGGTGTCGGTGGTCAGGTGAATCTTACTCCTGCTCCGGTGAAGATGTTCCGCAAGCTCTATGCGTCTCGCCTCGAACGTTCTTCTGACATGATTCGCTGTTGTCGTCGGAGAGTCCCACAGAGACGATGTTGCCATGTAGTTCGCGGCATGTAGAAGCGTGTTCATCTCTGGCCAGCAGGGTAGCCGGAGAGGAAGATCTCGACGGACGATCAGACGTAGGACGGCCTGCTGAATGCGATCCTTGTCTGCGATGCTCCGCAAGAGATCACGAAGTTCGGACTCTGCTTGCTGATCTTTCACAAGTTTCTGTTCTCCAAACATAGTCGTCAGGTCTTGCTTCCTGGCCTTCTTGATGGCGCCCGGCTCGACTTCACCGAGCTGGATGCCATGATGCCGTTCCAAGTGCCAACGAATGCCTGCAGGGCTGACCACAGAGTAATCCTCGCAGCCTACACGCGAGCAGTACCAGATCCTCCTTCCAGCCGCATTTCTCGTTGGCTCGATGCCATGTACGGGCTTGCGAGAGTGCTCCCAAAGAAGCGGGTTGAGGTTTCGACCGAGTTTTCTCTTGCGTGAGCTGGTGCCGCTGGTTTCGTCGTCAGACAAGCTTGATGCTGCCATCGAAGTGGCGGAGCATCTGGCACCGCCAGCCGAAGATGTCTCGGCTGTGACAAAGCCAGGAGGCGGAGGTAGAGAATAGATTACTCCGATTGGCTCGCTTGTCTACCCCAGGCTTCTAGAAGCGTTGTAGCCAGAGCAGTGCACTCCAACGAGACGGGAGACAACTTGCAACGCACATTATACTCGACACATTTGGACATAATGAACATGTTCATTCCTGGAAATCCATGTTCATATCATGTCGGAATGATGAACATGACATGACGTAATGAACATAATGAACATAATGGACTGTCGGTGTACTCTCTGCGGTACGGCTATCGAGCAGAAAGTGCATTGTGCCAATCGTAAAGCTAGAACCCTGCGATACGATTGGGCCACATCAACGAAGACTGTTAAGCTTACGAGTCTTGAGAAGCACTATGCGGCGGGGTGGCTTGCTGCAAAGGCATCATTCTGTGGCTTGACAAGCCCTCAACGGACTGTCTGCGCTGTCGACGGGATCACCTTCGCCGCTCTTCGAGGTCAGATAGTGACTCTTCTTGGTGCGAACGGTAGCGAGAAAAACACCACTCTTCAAATGCTCGCGGGCCTCCAAAGTCCCACACGAGGTACCATCGAAATGGATGCGTCTGGTGGCATAGGTTTCTGTCCACAGAACAACGTGCTATGGGATGAGCTCACCGTCTACGAACATGCCAGTATTTTCAACAAACTCAAAGCTAGAAACGGGGACTCCAGAAGCGTCATCATGAATCTCATAAGTGATTGCGATCTGGCGCAAAAGGTACATGAACGGTCTTCTGCATTATCTGGTGGTCAGAAGCGTAAGTGTCAGCTCTTGATGACGCTCACAGGTGGCGTGTGCTTGATGGACGAAGTCACCTCTGGTCTTGACCCCTTGAGCAGGCAAAAGATATGGGATATCGTACTTGCAGAGAGAGACGCTCGTACTTTTGTCATGACCACACATTTCCTCGACGAAGCAGACATACTGTCTGACGACATTGTGGTGCTTTCAAAAGGCAAGATCGTCGCAAAAGGATCCTCTGTTGCGCTCAAAGATCAATTTGGTGGTGGGTACCGTGTACAAATCCGCCACGACGATCGCACGGAGCTATTTGTGAACCTCGAAAATGCATCTAAGCTAGTCTTCGAGGACCGAACTGAATACCGCCTGCCGAATTCTGCACCATGTGCTGCAATCGTTAGTGCGCTTGGAGCTTCGGGCATGCGAAAGTATCATATAAATGGCCCTACCATTGAACATGCTTTCCTCAGCCTGGCGGCAGAGGTGAAAGAAGGTCTTGAGGAAGACGGCCGAAAGAATGGACCCAACGATCGTGACATCCCGCCAGCTCCCATCGGTCAACAAGCTGTGACTCGCGAGAATGGATTTTACCTTAACCGGGGACAAGAGGTCTCTTTCCTCCGGCAAGCGTGCGTTCTCTTCGGAAAGCGGGCGACCATCCTACGTCGAAACATGCTGCCATACCTGATCGCTATACTGCTACCGAGCATAGCTGCCGGTCTGAGCACATTTTTCTTGAAGGGTCAGCAAGCCCCTGACTGCTCCTTGGGCCCCCAGAACTCAGCATTCAGGCCCATCTCCGTCGCAGAGATACTCTCGCAAGGCAACGGCATCATCGCTGGTCCAGAAAATGATCCGCGATTGCAAGCGCTACACACAACATACGGCGTTTTGCCGGTCGACGACGTTCCTACATCACAGGCCTTGGAGAGCATGATCTTCGCAAACTTTAGTACTACGACTCCAGGCGGCTTCTTCCTTGATCACATACCAGTCTTCAGCTACCGCGGCGATTACGGTTTCTACTATGCCTTTGCTGTTCAGAATCTACTTGACACGGCTCTTGCACAATCACCCATCATCACAGGATACCAGCCATTCGAAACTCCTTGGGTGCCAGGTGTTGGCAACACCTTGCAATTCGTTCTGTATTTCGGTCTTGCCTCGTGTGCATATCCAGGATTCTTCGCTCTATATGTCAGCTTCGAACGCCTGAGTAAGATCAGGGCCCTACACTATAGCAATGGCATCAGAGCAGGCCCGCTGTGGGTCGCATACGTGTGCTTCGATTTCCTCGTTGTACTCATTGTAAGCATCGTAACCGTGGCTGTGTTGATCGCAACCTCGCCGATTTTATATCAGCCCTGGTATCTGTTCCCGGTATTCTGCCTCTACGGGCTATCAGCGTTACTTGTGTTATATATGGTATCTTTAATTGCCACGAGTCCATTAGCCGCGTTCGCCTTGGCTGCTGGTGGACAATGCGTGTCATTGTTGGTCTACTTTCTTGCGTACGTCGTCATCGAGACTTACGCGCAGGCTGCTTCTGTCGATGATTACGTCACCATGGCGCTTTTCATCCTTGCCTCGATCTTTCCAGCCGGTAACCTGTTGAGATCATTACTCCTGACTCTCAACATGTTCTCGCTTTTGTGCCGACACGGTGCTATCGTATCACATCCAGACGACATGTCAGTGTACGGTGGACCAATTTTGTTCTTGACACTGCAGTCTATCTTACTCTTGAGTCTGCTCATCTGGTGGGACAGTGGATGGAAACCCTCGATCCTGAACCAGATCAGGCATCGAGCACCAGATGTTGGAAAGGCTTGCTGAGTGGGGCCGGACGTTAGCACTGAATGCAGCAGAGTGGAATCATGTCAGGACGAGCTTCGTATCGTTCATGTAAGCAAAAGCTTCGGCGCCACTATTGCTGTGCAAGACGTCACTTTCGGCGTGCCCGAGGGCGAGATCTTCGCTCTTCTTGGGCCCAATGGCGCGGGAAAGTCGACTATCATCTCTTTGATTAGCGGCGATGATGGTCCGACTGATCATCGTTCTGAGATACTCGTTGCAAACATCAGCATGACAGAGCAGAAGAGTGTCGCAAGAGCAAACCTCGGGGTTTGTTCTCAATTCGACGCTCTTGACCAGCTCGCCACTGCAGAGCATCTTCGCTTCTACGCTCGAGCAAAAGGCGTAAATCCCGTGGAGACCAATGTGGACTGTATACTCCATGCTGTTGGTCTCGCGTCATTCAAGAACCGCATGGCTTTCAAGCTGTCGGGCGGTAACAAAAGAAAATTAAGCTTGGCGATAGCTCTGATAGGAAACCCGTCTGTGATGATCCTCGATGAGCCCAGCTCAGGTATGGACGTGGTTTCGAAGCGAGTGATGTGGCGCACACTGCAGTCTATCTCAGCTGGCCGTTCACTTCTTCTGACCACACATTCGATGGAAGAAGCAGATGCGCTTGCCAATCGAACCGGTATCATGTCTCGCAGTATGCTGACCATCGGAAGCTCCGCTGAGCTGCGGCAGAAATATGGCAACACGTGGCGAATACATCTGGTGCATCGGGACGCGCCACATACCAGTGAAAACTCTATGAACGACATCAAACGTTTCATCCTTCGCAAATTTGCTACGGCAACGATAGAAGATCGCTCATTCCACGGCCAACTTCGATTTAGTGTTGCCAACCATCAGGAGTTTAATGTATCGTCTAGCTCTTCAGCTCACCATATGCCTGCTTCGAACTTGCCAGGCGGATTGATCCACGACCGAATGAGCGCGATAATAACCAGCAACGATGGTGATGAGCGCCACGACATGTATTCAATCTTGAACTGGCTGGAGTTGAGCAAGAAGGAAGTCGGCATCAGACATTACTCTGTCGAATCACAGACGATGGACCAGGTCTTCCTCAGTGTTGTCGGAAGACATAACGCACACGACCATACTGACCCTCACACAACGACGAGCCTTTATCGTTTCAAACAGCGCGCGAGGAGAGATAGGCCAACGCTTATGGGCCGGGACCGGGCTGGATTTAAGCAGCTAACGTCCGATGAGGATATATGTCTCCGCCCGATGCGCCGGCCGTCAGTGTAGCATTCATGGAGAGATCACACGCTTCGATCATCATCTGTCATGCCATGGCAGTGATGTTATTGGATTGGACCCTTACTGGATTGGATTTGGATGGATTGGATCAGTGCTTCTCCACTATTGGATGGATTGGATTGATGCTCGTAAATCCAATTGGATCCAATTGCCTGAAAGGGACAGCAGGTACTTAATTAAAGTACATCACGGAAGTGGCGGTGTCGCGCCACGCACGCGCGTGTACTTCGCGTTTGCTGGCGTTTTGGCCATCCGCGATACGAGTGCTTCATGTTTCCCATCACACATCTGCTAATGGCGTGCGTCTATCAATTCGTATTTTAGAGGTGTTCCATCTAACACTTCAGACAAAATCACGCTTTGTCCAACCAACCCCGCCTTTTCTGAAAGCACGTGCTTCGACGGCTTTAAAATTCGAGGCAGCGTGTATGCGCGCAAGTCGGCATTCGCGACAGCACACGGGTCAAGAGAGCGACGTTCACCGATCTGGCAATTTGGCGAGAGCCTTGTGCGTATGAAAGATGGCGCAGACGTATACTACTGCTGGACCTGCGAAAGCGAGAGAAAGCAACAAGAGTTGCCAGTATTAAAGGGCAATTCGACCGCGTTGAAGCACATGATGAGCCATGGGTACGATCGCGAGGGCAACAAGGCGAGCAAGAGCGCGGTGAATGCACTCGAAGCTGCTGCGATATACACTCTTGTCACTGCCACTCGATACGAGAGCTTCAATGCTCTCCTACTTGTTGACCCGCACGCACTGGTATCACCTTAGCCGACTTCACGACTGCCTCAATCTCTTCCGTGTCGCCACACTCGTGATTGAAAGAAATGGCTCTTTCTTCTACGACTGGTTTCCTCAGCTGTCGTGGTTGTTGGACGAGCTCGACAATTGGCGCATAGACTTCGCTGACGAAGCCTCGAAGGATCCTACATTTAGGACGCTCTCCGACGCTGCACAACACGCCTGGTTGAAATGCGAGAAGTACTACAAGCTCGCTGATGACACACCCTTCTCCTACGCTTCCGTCATTCTAAACCCAACAATGAAGAAGCAGTGGTTCGTCGACAGGTGGTCGTCAAGTACTGCCGAACAACGCGCTTGGATCGCCCAGATAGAAGAGCAAGTGAGACAGCACTGGCTACGTTATTACAAGCACGGCGACAAAGCGGCTATGGTATCAACCTCAAAATCGGTGCGTGCAGTCCCATCTGCGGCCTCCGATGACTTGAGGGAGCGTCTAAGGGTGTACAAACGTGTGAAGCTCGATCACGAGGCTTCAGCCGACGACACTGATGATTTTGAAGAGTACTTGCGAACGGACTTGACCCCATACAATGACGCCTTCGACCCCATCGAGTATTGGCTTCGTCGCCGCCAAGCAACGCCCCAGCTTGCAAGGTTCGCACTCGACTGTCTGGCCATTCCTCCAATGAGCGATAAGTGCGAAACGCTCATTCAGCTCTGGAAGAGATCTCGTTCACTACAAGCGCAGTCGACTCTTCAGTGATGTTACTGAGGCATGCACGTGTCTTCGAGATTGGTACGGCAAGCCAACCCCGAAAACAGCTGGGACCAAGAGTGGGTGTGAAAATGGTAATACGGCAGCAGGTGAGGAAGTCCTTGACGTTTTCGATGACGAGGTAGATCCAGACTGCTTATTGTGATGAGGACAAGGTAGTATATAGCTATGCACGCCGGGTTTCCTAATCAGGCAACTTACTGGATATCCATTGGATCTATTGGATCAGCTCTCCAAAAATTATTGGATGGATTGGATCGGGCAGCAAATCCAATCCAATCCAGTCCAATAACATCACTTGAAAAGTCTCGTGTCACCTGGTGTCTCCCCACGCTTGGACGAACGTTAATCGAAATCGACTTTATCCTGGGTCGGGACTGGGTAACGTTGAGAAATCAACCATAAGACGAATGAATCGCCCCAAATTGAGATGAATGGCCTGCACTCAACATCATCTTTTCACTCTGCCAATGTTTCACGCCTGGTCTCATCCTCAATCACCGCTCCGCATTCCAGCGAGAAACACATCTTTGATTTGGTCGGGCGCTTATTCCCAAGCACAACACAAAAGAAGCCGGCTGGCATCTTCGTCTGATCGAAGGAACCACGACGTGATAGAATCGCCTTTTCTTGTCGTCGATCCAAGACGTCGTTGCGGCGACAGTAGGTCTTCTTCGATACGTCCATCGTTCTCATATAACAGCATCGTTTTCGTCTAAGAACATTGATTATCTTTCAAGATCGCATCAGGAGCTCTATTCCTCGATTCGATCAGCTCTTCTCAAGTGCATGTGACAGTGATACTGACCCCTTGCCAAAGCCAAACGGCATCTTTTATTGAGCGGAGGGGAAGACAATGGTTGAGAGAAGATGACAGCAATTTGAGAGCTTTCTTTACGGCCATGCTGTATAGCATAGCACACAAAACAATCAAACCTCTTGTGATCTAGATTACATCTTTTGCCAAGATATTCTTTTCCATTGAGAACTGCGGCATTGTGCGCTAGAACCAAGAGGTTGTGCCACACTCTCTTAATCCGAGATTGGTACAGTGTCTTGGGTCAATCCTTGAAAAATCTTAACGCATGCAGGGGTCAGTGGAAGGCTGGAAGCTAGCTATTGTTAGTTTCTTGCCTAGCACGATTCCGACCATGTTTGAGCCTACTGTAAGGTGACCACAATACAATTCTGTTGGGCTCACTGCAATACTCATCCTGTTGGTATAAGTACGAGTGACTCCATCACCTCGACGGATCCCTCGATCATTCCATCACATAAAATCTCTGACCACCGGCTTCTTCACACAACGGACGAACACCAATTCTGGCGATCATGCTCCTCCGCAAGGTTTCTTTGTCCTTCCTTTCCTCATGCATTCTACGTAGTGCATTTGCCATAGTCTTCCAAGGCGAGATTTCGACTTCCAACGCACTTCGCAATACGACTTCAGGTGGCAATTCAGTAGTTGCCACCATCTACTCGACTTGCGTGTGGTACGATGTGGATGGTGAAGTCATCGGCACTGGACCGCTGTGCGTTGCCACCTTGGTCAACTATATGCTGCAAGCTATGGCGAGCGCCGCCGAAGCGTACGTGGTGGCCGACGCTTCGTCTGGCCCAGGAATGGTGCAAGAGCACTCGGAAGATTCGATTACTTGCCGGGATGGCGAGATCAGCAACTCGCACAACGAACGCGCCAACTTCTTTCTGGATCGGCGCGCCCTCGACGTTCGCGTCAAGCACCTCACTCGTTCCGAAGTCCACCCTCGCGATGGCGCAGCCGCTCACCTCAATGTCTACGGCAACGACTCGGCCCTGGTCGTCCACAATAATGGCTCGCGCGCTTGCGCAGGGTTCGAGCGTGTTCCTGACCTAGAAAAGAGTCTTCCTGCGGACAAACCACCAGTACTTCACGTTCGGCGGCGTCAACGGGATCAAGATGCAAGCTCGAGGCTTGAATGGATCGGCGACCCCGGCTTGCGTTTCCGACTTGCAGATTTACGCGTCTAAGTTCACGAATGTCACTGATGGAAGCCAGAGAGCAACGTTCCAGGAGAACGACTCGTGGGACTACGAGGTGTGCGACACATCCGAGCGGCCTCTATTCTATGGAAAAATTGTTGCCGAAGAAGACCGCCCGGGCAGCGACTACGAGGACGCGAAGCCCATTGGATGCAAGACTGCGGCTTGACCGAAGGCTGTCGATGATGATTATAACGTCTGTCCACACGTGGAGGAAGTCCACCCGACCCACTTATGTGCTGACATCCACTTTCCTCCTCCAGGCGCGAAATATTCGGTATGGCGTTGATCATCTTGCATCAATATGGACTCGTCCTCTCGAGTTGTAATAGGATCAGAATCTTAATGATGATGCGCCTGCGGTGATTTCCATTTTCGTGGCTGCTAGTCATCACCACCTCATCGTGCTGCGCGAGCTAGGCAACCACATACGACTCGGCTGGTGTCAGAACGCAGTTCGTCGTGTGTGCCATGTCGTGAATCACACCCTGCATGTATTTCTGAACTTTCGTTCACGGCTGCCGAGTGCTAATGCAGCCAAACGAATGCTTGGGAGGGATTGCCGTGAGCCGGCGCCAGCTGAGGATCTGGCCGATATCGCGGCAGAAGCGTCTCTGATCTGCCGGGAGCTGATAACGTGAGAGCTAGCGACTGCGCTGCCGCCATCAACGCTTCGGCCCTTGCGCCGCGTCGCCACCTGACGAATCATAATACATCCACAGCCCGGCATCGGTCTATTTCGCCTGCAGCGCCGGTTGGCAGGGGCGCCAGCTTGCCTTGCAAAGGCCCTGTCCGGCGCTTAACTAAACACACCAAAGTTCAACAATGGTGATCGGCAGCCCCAAAATACGTGCTTGATGTACCTTGGGCACCGACGAACTTTAAAAACCTACTTTTGATCTCATCAAATGATTATATCGCTCTTTAGACTGAGTGAAGAGAACATGTGATGACGAGGCACAGTCACGAAATGGCTTACTGCGACACGCAAGTGAATTCTAGACTTGCTACACATCCAGAGCCTGAGGGACCGAAAGCCGAGGAACAGCAGGGTGCAGACTTCACACGAGTACAATAGTTAGAGGGTTTCTTCTGGCCGTGATTACTGCAAGATTGTACTTGGCTGACCCGGACCGAAGATCGTCTACTTCCTTCCGCGGGGTGCTTGACCTTTTATCTCCTTCTCAAGGGCATCGTCATTTGTCCATACGCGCTCGACATCCTACTGGCAGTGAGCTTTGGACGAATCTGATCTTTTTGGTATGTAATGTTAGCCGGGTTGGTTTCAAGAGGCGTAACATTGAGACGCCCAATCGATATTGAATTCGTTGCAACAGCGTTACTCAACATTTCCTTGCGATGCTTCTACACAGTATCAATCTGGCGTGTCCCCACGATCCCATCAAGAAATCCGATCTTGCCGTGTACCCTATAGCTTTGTGTCAATGACTTACTGAGTTACTGTACGTTATGTGGCTTGGTTGAAGTAAATTACACTCATCATCCTGCGAGATTAGATCAAGTCAGTTTATGCTTAACGTTGCACGTAACTTTAATTTAGCCTTACCACGCAGGTCAAGATCATGCAACATCAGATGCTCACAACAAGAGGCGGCCACAAATAATCCCGTGCAGACACACGCATGACCGCCAAGACAATCACTTTGAGACTGCATCTTAAGTTATAACGAACAAAATCTTTGTCGAAATCACTGGAATGTAGCCACGAGACTCACAAGATGTGTCTGAGAATGCCCATCAAGAAGAGATTGGAAGCAAGTTACAGTAGTGCTGTGCTCGCCGAGATACTGTAATTAGCTGTATTGCCAAAACCCTACAGGAATTCTGATTGTGCAGCAGATACTGTGCCGCACTCCAAACTATATATAAACCCCACATCATATCATTGTCGTGTCGCAATGCCGTCACGACGCACTCTGCAACTGCTTGTAGCGCTCCAACTTCTTCTGGGCCTCTAAAATCTGCATCTCCAGTTCCTGTGCCTTGAGACGATTGCTTGGGATCGGTGATTCTGGCGCTTGCAGCTGTCGTTTGATTCTTGTTCTGGTCTGCCCCAAACGCTGCCGAGTCTTGCCCTCACCTCTCATCATTTTTTGCAACAAAGCGCTGAATTCTTCGAGGCTCGGATCTTCTTCCCGCGCTTCGGCGTTCGTGAGCAACTTCGTATCCTCTGAGCCACCGTAAATGACGTCATCACTGTCATCGGGTCCGCTACCTTCGTATGTGTCCTCAACATCGGACTCGCCGCCGCCGCCGTCACGCATTTCCTCGTACATGATGGCATTCAGATTCCTGGTCGGCGCAGTTGGAGGAGCGCGCTTGTATCTCTTCGTGTGAACCCGAATGTCGTGATCTACTTGCTTCTTGCCATAGATGGAATCCATGTCAGATCGCGCCGCCATCCTCATACCGCCCGCCTCTTCACCCTTGACTTGAAAGATCACCTGCATTTCGGGTAGATTAGCGTATCCCCCAGCCGGCTCGTCATATCGACGCTGCGTCGCAATCGCTCTCCACTTAAGCTCTGAGTAGTCTCTGCCTTTGAGGAAGGATTTGTCCACCTTTAGTCGACCAAGGTCGTGCTCCGGTCGCGTGAGCTACTGGATCGACTTTTGCCACAGTCGGGCGTTAACAATGTCTATAACGGCGGTCTTCGAATCGGCAGGCGTCATGGTCAGATACAGCTGTTTGCCTAGGCCGCGACTTCTCCAGCCAAAGACGCACCTCCTCTCGTCGCCGTCTTCAACAGTAATGGCAGCATCCGCAAGCTCGCCCAGGTCTCGAGAAACAGGCCCCTGGGCTTCTTTGGTTGCAGAGGCCTCAGTTGTGCCGGGATCAGTTGTGCCGGGATCATCTGCGGAAGTGCCCCCGGTCATGCTGTTTCCGGATCGGTCGCCGCTGGACTTGTCCGCCATCGTCGTATCTCCCTCGTTGTCGACTGCGTTCGCATCAGACGGGCGCGCTGAAGTACGCGGCAAAGTGGTGTCCTGCTCAAGCTCGTCTTCGACAGTGGCCTGCAAAGCTCTCGAAGCCGATGACTCCCCGGTTTTCGGAGGCTCGTACGTGGACTGCCTGTAGGAGACCCCGGCGGAAGCCGTTACGTATTTGCCCACCAAGTCATTCCACGCTTGGAGAAAGCCGTAGTCTTGCACGTGTCCCTGCCACGTGAGCTCCGAGACCTTGGCTGCGATGACGTTACCGGTGCTCTTGGCGGGTTTGCAGGCGCCCTGGAGCTCGACAAGGTCTTCGGCTATCTGCGTCCAATTTATGTCCTTCTTGAAGGACACCTTCTCCTTGTAGCTCTGATGTATATCCCGTTTGTCCAGAGCCTTCCATTTCTTGCGGTACTCTTTGACGTGTCTGTTCTCCAAAGGTTTGAGTGCTTTGTCCGATTCTTCTTTCGACTCGAACTGTAAGAACTTTGCAAAAGTCCCTGTCTGCTGGATATGGACGGCGTCCGGCTCCGGTGGCAATCGTTGCGAAGGTTCCCTCGCCGGCGCATCAACGAAGTCACCGTTTTTCGCGATGAACTTTCCATTCGTCACTGGCTCGAGTGTGCTGCGAGTGTTTCACCCATGGAGTCTGCGGCGGTTTGCGGCGCCAGAATGATCTTCCACAAATTTCTCCATGACTGCATCGACGTCAGTACTAGAAGAAGAAGAGGGAGAAGACAAAATTTGCAAGCGCGCTTCCTGCACCCATCTCTACTTACCCGGGGTCACTTGTTGACTTTCTCTCGTCGTTCGTGGTCGCGTAGTGCGTGAGACGATACTGATCATAGAGTGCCACTAGCTGATCGAAGAAGTTGTCGCTTTCCAAGCGCTAACACGTTTTCGCGTTCGAGGTGTCTAGTCTGGGACTACCCCACCAGTCGAGTAAATCGTCAATCTCTTGGTCGACATCTTCGTCCAGGCCCTCTAAGAATTCGTCGAACTCGTCTTTGGCAGCCTGTGTATCGCCACCTCCGCTGTTTGCGCTGTCGTTCCTGCTTGCCGGATCGCGGTGCAAAACAGCCTGATACCCTTGAGCATCGTACTTCTTTCTCTTGGTGGGGTCATTGAGGACCCGGAAAGCCTCATTGATGTTCTTGCACTTCTCAGTTCCTTGAGGGTCTTTGTCTGGATGATGCTTCAAGGCAAGCCTGCGGAAGGCATGTTTGATGGACTTCGCGCTGGCTTGGCGACATGTACTACGCTTGGGAGTTATCGCGCGTAGAAGTGCGTCGGCTCATGCGAGAGCTTTACAACTTCTCACCTATGCTTCAAGCCAAGGTTCAGTTGTCCAATAGTCAGAATGAGACCCGAAAGTACTTCCACGAATCCACTTTCGATGCGCACTACGATGCGCGTTTCGGTATGAAACCGCTTTCTTATCAAGAACGACGAGCGCATCTCCAGGCACTCATACAAACATACCTCTTGTTCGCGGACAATGCGAACGTTGAAACATGGCTTATGCATGGATCGCTACTCGGTTGGCACTGAAACCGCAGAATTCTGCCTTGGGATCATGATCTTGATGTTCAAGTATCTGTGCAAGGCATGCGACTCCTCGCTGGCTATCAGAACATAATTCAACGTTCTCTCATGCATCCTGGGCTTGGAATAAAACACCAGTACCTGCTTGATATCAACCCACACTGGACCAATGCTGATACGGCCGATGTTGACAACAAGATCGATGCGCGCTTCATAGACACTTCCGTCGGCCTGTACATGGACATCACCGTGTTGCACCTCGACGAACAAGCGTCTTCTCGAGGAAACAAGTACGATGATGTGCAAAGATGGTCACTCTTACCTGTACGAGGATATCTTTCCGCTACAGAAGGTTGACTTTGAAGGCGTCGCCGCCCGAGTTCCGTTCGCAACCACAAGTGTGCTGGAAAAGGATTACGGTGCCAAAGCTTTGAGGGATGACAAATACGGAGATTTCTATTTCAACGCAAGTCTGGAAGAGTGCGTTCTGGGCTCGACTGAAGTGCTTTCAACAGCTTAAATCGATCTCAAAGCCGTTCGTCTTGTTATCGTCGAATTCACAGAGATCATTTGATCAGAGGTGTACACTCTTTTGATCTACGGATAGCTTGATATGCGCAACATTCGAGACTAGTATAATAGAGGCATGTCAAATGCCTATAGAGATGCTGTCTAGTAATGGAGCAACACTGGATTAAAGTCTTAGAATATCGAAATGTGTTCCTGTACTGTATTTCTTACAGCTTATTGAGCAATCTCAATTGCGACCATCTCGTGAACAATCCTTCGACTAGAGACAGACAACACTCTCACAAGGCGTTGTGTGAGCTCAGTATCCTGATATAGTAACTCGAAGACATCTCTTGCACCTGTGGCTCCCCAGAGCATCCACAGCATTGAACATATCACCGAACGTTACGCCTCTCTTATTTTCGAACAGCCAAGATCGCGACCTCCTGCACCCGCAGTCTGCGCTTAATCGAGCTCGAGAGGGAGCAGGTCGGGCGATCAAAATCTTCCGAAGGGTCTGAGATTGGCGCAACACCCTCTTGTAGTGACTTGATTGCACACCGAGATCGAGCACTGCAGAAACGACTAGCACGCCGCGCGCTTTGGTCAAACCCATCCGGACGCCACGTACGTTGAAAGGCGGCAGCGACAGTGGCTCTACGTGCGTCCGTTCTCGAGCGCCCCTCAGCGCCAAGGTCGGTGACTTCTCGATGACCGCTTGAAAGCCGCGGCAGACGCCTCGAGCAGACAGTTGTGTAACGAGGGGAGGTAGCTCAAGACGAGTTCGAGCAGCTCGGTAATGTTAAAAACCTGGTGGACGACTTGTAGCTGATGACGTGTGATCGCATTCGAGGCGGCGACCGAGCCTTCGGACAGGGGCAGATTGTCGGCGTAGGCTCTTAAATACTCGATCTCGGATATACGGCCGGTGTTTCGAAGCTCAAGCAGAAAGCTGTCGAGGGAAGCTACCATTCTGTTGCTCTATGGTTCTGATGCAGTCGAGGTGCGAAAGCTGTGAGAAGATGAACGAGGGTACGCGCCGTGGAATGCCGTCACTTGTCCGCTTGTGGGTGATTCTTCTCTGATTAGAAGGTTCTATCAGAGGGATCGTCGCTTTGCATTTAACAAGCCAGCATGTTGTATCGTAGTGTTAAGCGCGTGACACCCTGCCAACTGTTGTGCTACACACGCGAACAGGCTCCGGAGTCAAATGCAAAAGGCAGGTGCGTAATTGACACACAGCCCTCTCCCCCCCTGCTCAGGCCTATTGGTGGCGTTGACGAGTGGCCGACAAGCTCGTTGCTCTGTTTGTCCGATCCTGGCTCGCAACTGCGGAAGACAAGGGAGTGACCGGTGCTATTTCCAGCTTTCATTCGCCAAATTAATGACTTACTTACATATCGAGGCTCTTTCCAGCTTTACGCATACTACGAGTCTAGTATTTCACCTAGTTGCCTCGCCCTCCTTACGCTTGCAACACGACCGTCCGCTCCGATCTCATCACCATCGCAAATTTTTCACAGATACTCGCCATAATCGATCTTGAACATTCAAACGGTAGTTTTGCTTCTGCGAGGCCCCGCTTGTAGGTATTTTCCAGGGCGCTTGGCCACCAAGAGCGAAACGATCAGACCCCTCCTTCTCTTTGACGCATGCAGCCACCTTCGCATCATGTCTTTGGTATGTGAGGCGTGTACCATGTGTTATGTACCGAAGAATGTGGCAGCCCTCACACCGAAGTTTACGCTAGCAGCAAGTCTAAGACATGGGACTATTGCTCTGGCTCACGTAGGACTAGGATGTCAACACTCTTCCCAACGTATCGCAACGGAGATTCTGGATTGTCTTTGCTCATCCGGTGGCTCAATGAAACTGTCATCAGTCGATTCTCTTCGCACATACTCCTTTCCAGCGCGAAGTTGATGCAAGCCAAGCAATCATGAGATGTGTAAGAGGTCGGATGCTGCGCGGTTGAGACAAGCAGACTCGCTCACCTCTATACGACGTATATGGCTTCTCAGTCGCCTTCTCCTTTCGACACACCCAAAGGAGTGCATTCACAACTGGTCATAGCCAGAACCATTCTCGCGGGCGACTTTAATGCTCGCAGTCCCGCCTGGGATCCGTGGGTAAGCGGCCGACGGAACGCAAGAACAGTGGAACGATTGATCGAAAGGCACGAGCTCATAGTCAAAACAACAACAACAACAACAACAACAACAACAACAACAACAACAACAACAACAACAACAACAACAACAACA